>JAGFMF010012216.1:4277863-4312218 GCA_019455555.1 Galemys pyrenaicus
GAGAGAGAGAGAGAGAGAGAAGTCGGGTTGGGGTTGGTCTAAAGGGGGGAGGTGTGTGTTGCAAGAAGGGGGTCTGGAGGTGAGTGTGGTCCCTCTGTGGGTCTTGGGGGGGTCAGTCTGGGGGTGAGGGGTGCGTGTAAGAATGGGGGCCACCAGGGGACGAGGGAGATGACTCAGCCAGCATGGACCCCTGGGTGCAGGGCTACAGGCTTGAGTCCAAGTTCCCTCAGTCGGACGCTTCTGGAATGCACACTCGGGCCGGTCAGAGCCGCTTGAGGGTTTGGGTCTCTCTTGCGGGCACTGTCCCGCTGCTCTCCGTACTTTCAGTCCTCGTCGGACCCACTTTTTTTGCCTCCTCTAAGGTCCCTTTCAGTTACTTTTACTGGGACCTGTTTTGGGCACATACAAGCGAGCAGGAGACACTCCAGGGGAGCACCCACGTTACCCACCAGCAGCCGGGAGGAATAACAGTCACACGTGGGGGACACCCGCTGGGCAGGCCAGGAGCCCGGGGTGGGGCTGGTGCTGGCGCGCAGCTCTGCCTGAGCAGACTCCCTCCGCCCTGGCACTCGCTGCCCCTGGAACAGGCACTCACCTCCCTGAAGAGGCAGCTGAGGTCGGGCGCTGCCACTGGAGCCGTCACGGGCACACGGTGCCGGCCTGCTCTGTGGCGGGCCTCGCCGTATCCCGAGCTCCACGACTGGTAGCACCTTCTTCTGGGATCCGCCAGGGTCAGGTTTTGAAACCCATCCCCGCGGCTTTGCTTGCCTCCTCTGAGTTGGGCTAATGCAGAGTGCGCTGTCGTTTCTGGATGCCCAGCTCTGCAGCGGACAGCTGACAGAGCGGCCGGTCAGCGCTCGGAGCCAGGGGGTGCGCTCTGCGCGTTGCCGTGGCGGTCACCTTCTGCTTTGTAATGTCTGCTTTGGCTCAGGGACAAGAACTGCACGGCCATCTGGGAAGCTTTTCAAGTGGTTTTCTACAAGGATCCCTGTAATGTCACGTTCTCCGACTACGATCTTTTTGTTAAGCTCTCCAGGCACTCCATTCCCAGAAACAAGGTAACTATACGCGCGCGCACACACGCACGCACACGCACACTCACACACACATGCGCACACACACGCACACACACGCACACACACGCACACACACGCACACACACGCACATACACACACGCACCACAGCCCTGGTCTCTATGGTGGTAGAAGGTGCACGGCCAGGGGTGACAGGAGCTGCTCCCACGAAGGACAGCGTCAGCCCAATAGCCAACCAGAAACCCTCAGGTCAGGCTTCACAGTGTGGGAGGCAGCTTGTCTGCAGCGGTCGTTCTGGGCATCCTGCCCGCCGCCAAGGGTAGAGGGACATCTCTTCAGCCAGCAAATCAGTTCAGGAATTCCCCCCGCCAAGGGTAGAGGGACATCTCTTCAGCCAGCAAATCAGTTCAGGAATTCCCCCCGCCAAGGGTAGAGGGACATCTCTTCAGCCAGCAAATCAGTTCAGGAATTCCCCGGGACGTCAGGCTGTTGCCACACTGTTCACACGGGGCCTTTGCACCAGGTCAGTTCTGAATAACCTCGGTCCCAAGTGGTCCCCAGGCCAGACCCTTGAGTTCCTCACTTCCCCACAGGAGTCCCGCCTCAGGACTGACTCCCCCACAGGAGTTGGTCCCACTTTCAGAGACCTTAAGATCATATCCATTCAGCACAGGTTTCTCTAGGAAAACCACAGGTTTGTGTTCTCTCTGCACTCTATATTCTAATAAAAAAAAAAGGGAAATTTACATACAGTACTTGCTTAGAACAGCACTTTGAGTTTAAGGATATCATTTTATTTCATACATGATGCTTAATACATAATAACTTAATACATTATAATTCTCTTGTGCCCCGGTTTCATTGAGATGTAGTTGATAGTATTGCAGAAGTAAGGCATCCAACGTAATGATTTGACTGACATATAACATGAAATGATTAACACAATAGGGCCTCCCTGGTGGTGCAGCGGGTTAAACAATGCACTATGAAGCAAAACACAGCCACTGCAGCATGAGTTTGATCTCTGCCACCGGCCAGGGAGGGGACCCACATGGTGTAGCAGACCTCTCCTGCCTCACCCACTGCTGCCCTCAGCAGTATGTTTCGGTCAGTCTGCCTGTTCTGCTCCCCGCTCTGTCTCTGGTGACTCCTCTCACCTTCTGCTACTCTGGCCTGTACCCCAGCTCTTGTGTGCATAAATAAATAAATTTAAAAAAAAGGAAATGATTAACACAATAGCTTTAGTTAGCATGCATTGTCTCATTTTAGATACAAAAAAGGGACTCTTAGAGCTTTTCTACACACCATACAGCAGTGTTAATCTCTACCTATCCTGCTGTACGTTACATCCTCAATACTTAGGCTTGTTGGAACTGGAAATTGGTACCTTTTGACCACCTTTATCCAATCCCAACACCCCCCTCCATCTCTGGCAACAACAATCTGATCTTTCTTTCCACGAATTTGATTTTTTACTTTTTTTGTTTGTTTTAGATTCCACATAGAAGTGAAAACATACACCATCTGCCTTTCTCACATAATTTTTTAACCTGATTTTTTTCATTATAAGGCTGTGTCTCTGATTTTCACAAATGAAAAAAAAACTTAGTGTTGCTTATTTTTTTATTTGTAAAGGCAGGTAAATGGTGCTTGGCGGCTCAAAGCTATAATGGACTGAAATAACATTTTTAAAAAATATTTATTTATTTATGCATATAAGCACTAGGGTACAGGCCAGAGGTGTGGGGGGTGGGTGAGAGGATTCACCACAGACAGAGCGGGGAGCAGAACAGGCAGATCAACGGAAGCACACTGCTGAGGGGAGCAGTGGGCACAGCAGGAGAGGTCTGCCGCGCCATGTGGGTCCCCACCCTGGCCGGCAGCAGGGATTGAACTTGTGCTGCAGTGGCTGCGGTTTGCTTCATAATGCATTGCTTAACCCACTGCGCCACCAGGAAGGCCCTGAAATAACATTTTTAAGTATGTGTTTGGTGCATGTGGAAGCGAGCTGGCTGTCAGTCAAAGGGAGAGCCACGCCTTTTGTTGCTAATTGATGAAGTCATTAACTACTTACTAAGCTACTTCCATGGTGCTAAGGTCAAGGCTGCAGCAGGGAGCAAAGCAGTCCCAGTTCTTGGAAAGTGTCCAATCTAGATGTAAGCCCATGGGGCTCCTGGAATCTGGGGAGTGAATAGATTGAAATGTTATCTTTTGTGTTACTGTTATGTGAAAACAAAACTAAAGTATTTTTGAGACATTTCACACCATGTAAGTGCTTTTTCTGGTTGCCTATCATCCTGATCATAGTTCAGGAGTAAGAAAAAGGCCTCACTCTGCCCATTTTCCAGATGTGGAAACTGAGGCAAAGGGGAATTTCATACTTGGCCAAGATCACACATCGTGATATGAGTGACAGAGACATGGATCAAACCCAGGCCCCTTGATCTTTGATAAACCAGGAACTCTATGTCTGTGTACCTGGAAAATGAAACACTTATACGTATGTTGTACTATATGTCTCTGGCACTGCTGGGAAAGCATTTCTTACATTTGCATGGCGTCCATGGGATGAGGAGAGTAAGGAACAGACAAAGGCCAGCTCTTATAAGGAAGTCCGAGCTGAATGAGAATTGGGGGCCCTGTCCTGTCTTGATAGTGTACCTGAAAAAACCGTGCATTGATTTTATATTTTAATCTTCAGTTTGTTGTTTCCATAGGCTCTGTTCTGGGAAAATAACCACCTCCTGGTCACGAGTTTTGCTGAGAACACGCGTCGCTTCACGCCTCTGTGTGATGTTCTGTACGGCAGGGTTGGAGACTTTGTGAGCTGGTGTGGACATAAAAATGGATCGGGTAAGGCCAGCACAGATTGCCAGGCCCTCTGGAGCCACTGCCCCCCAGGGCTCAGGACGCCAGGTTCCTCGGTGCCAGCCCCACAGCTCTGTGCCTTCTGCACATTGTGTTGCACAAAGTGACAAAGGAGTTGTGTGGGCTAATTTCATTTTCTGGAGCCAGTAAATATTTTGAATAAGTCCTTCCCCAATAGAGTCTTTTTTTAAAAAAACAAACAAACAATTTTGGGCCTCCCTGGTGGCGCAGTGGGTTAGGCAACACACTATGAGGCAGACCTCAGCCACTGCAGCACAAGTTCGATCCCTGCTGCCAGCCAGGGAGGGGACCCACATGGCGCAGCAGACCTCTCCTGCCTTGTCCGCTGCTCCTCTCAGCAGTATATTTTGGTCGATCTGCCTGTTCTGTTCCCCACTCTGTCTGGTGAATCCTCTCACCTCCCACGACTCTGGCCTGTACCCCAGCTCTTGTATGCATAAGTAAATAAATCTTTAATAAAATAAAATAAAATAAAAATATAAAAAAAACCCCACAATTTTATTTATTTATGCATACAAGAGCTGGGGTATAGGCCAGAGGCAGGGGCATGAGAGACAGAGTTGGGAGCAGAGCAGGCAGATCTGCTGAAATACACTGCTGAGGGGAGCAGCGGGCGAGGCAGGAGAGGTTCGGGTGCCATGTGGGTCCCTGCCCTGGCTGGCAGCAGGGATCGAACTTGTGCTGCAGTGGCTGTGGAAGCTCTGCAATGTGGTACCCAAGCCCTTGCGCCACCAGGGAGGCCCCCCTTATATAATCTTTGAAATCAAATGTGTGTGCCTGTGTTCCCTTTAGGACTGGACTATGAATCCTGCCCTACGATGCAGGACTGTGAAGACAACCCTGTGGACTCCTACTGGAAAAGGGCCTCCATGCAGGTGACACTGGGCGCCGTCGGCCTGGCTGGGCTGGGGCCCATGGGCATGGGCCGGGGGCTTCGGAGACACAGGCCAGCAGGACGCTACATAGCTTTGGAGCCTCACTTTCCAGACAGGCAACGTTCTGATTCATTTTCTCTGTTCTATAAAGTTGTGAGGATTTTTTTTTCCTAAAATAAACCTTTCTTTCCAAGAAAAAAATAAAGTCGTGAAGATTTAAGAAGCTAAACGGTTTAAAGCAGTGCCTGGCCCAGAGAAAACATTGGGTGAATTAGCTTTCACTGAGGTTATTGACCAGTCTTTGTTTTCATTAACCTTGCTGCTTTTATGATTTTAAATCAATGTGATTTCTTAAAATGGATCTCTTACTTAATGAGATGCTCTGTAAGAAATGTAGAGCACCCGCTTGTGAGGTCAGCTCCATTTGGGAGGGGAGGGTCCATGGGGCGTGGCTCATCTGGGCACCAAAGATCAGCTTTGGTTTGGGGCAGGAGTTGCGAGTCCAGAGCTTTCTGGTCAACCTTGCGCTGTTCTTTCCTCTCCTGTTTCTCCTTCTCTGTGTGGACCATCTCAGCTTCCTCTTGAAGTCAGCATGAGAGAGGATTTTCACACCACTGGTAATAGTTTTGATGGCAGTGGCGGTGGCAAATTTCTGGTGTGTTCTACTCAGAGGATTGCGATGGAGAGACAGAAGTCCCGTCCCAAGTAGCCACTGCTCAGCTGCTACAGGGACACCCCTTCTGGCCCCTGTGGCCTCATGGGGAGGGGCGGAGTGGTCTGGGGGTGAGGCTCATGGTTCTCTCACCTGCCTTAGCTCAGCAGCTCTCGGGGTGCATCTCCAATGGGGTAGTGTCTCGGCACCTTGTGAGGTTAACTACTCGGACACCGCCATTGTTGCCACCGCCAACTGGTTTTGTGACAAGAAACTTCTCCTTTTCTTTTCAATCCTGGACTGAGCTGCTGAGCACTTCCTCTTGCTGTGGCCTTTCGGGAATACCCAGCAGTTCTGCCCATCCGCCTGATATACAGGATTCAGCTGCAATGGGGCATCCCCTTTGCAGGAATTTTGGCCTTGGGGTTCCTTTTTAGCCTCATCACCCTCATCACCTTTCTTGGCTTGGGTTTCTCCTCTTGAGTAACTGGCTTCTCAGCCTGTCACTCACCATCTGGAGAATGGGAAAGAGAATGAAGGTCCCACGAGGTGAGACTGATTGCTGCGTAGCAGGGGGTTGCCTGTGCTGTATGGGAGACCCCGCAGCCCCTGAGATCTGGAGGTGGGGTCAGGAGAGTCCCCAAGGATGTTGTTAACAGGAGAGAGGTGACAGAGACTGGACGAGCTGGAGTGTTAGAGGCTCCCCACTGTGGTGGGTCTGTCTGCTCCTACAGAGACTTGTTCCCAGAGATGATCATTAGCAGTTGCTATAAAATGCCAGTGAGTAAATGTCATACTCTCTGCCACCAGGTTATCCCCGTGCCTGCCAGTTGGAGCCACGACCCCCAGTCCCACTTGGAGTGGTCTGAATGCCCCGTCAGTGGGCTCTGGTGCCAGAGCCCCTAATCACAGGCAGGGGGATTACGCATAGGTCCCAGCCAGACATGGGGTCATAACAGCAAAACTGGGGAACTGCTTCCCAGCTGAGGTCCCAGAGTGAGGACATTTGAGGCAAACCCCAGGGGATCTGGGATGAGCATGAAACTGTCTCTGCATTGTGAGCTTGCTTGCCGTGGTTACATGTGGTCACCTCTCCCAGCTGACACAAAGCCAGAATTTGATGCGACTTAACATCATATCCGTAGTGTGGGGCCCAGAGTCGGAGTGACTGAGCGTGGGTTTTTCACATTGCAAAGCAAGTTGCTTTCTAAGATGTACCAGTTTCTTCCCACTAGCCTGGTGAAATACCAAAGCCATCACATCCTTGTCAGTATTTTTTTAGCTGTTCATTTTAGAGCTGAAAATGGCCTGTCCTAATTTAGTCAAAATTTGCTTCTTCTTGCAGTATGCGGAGGACAGTTCTGGGGTGATCTATGTTATGCTGAATGGTTCAGACCCAGCTGGAGCCTATCCCCTCAAGGGGTAAGAATACCAACCCCAGCGAACAAAGCAAAGAAATGCCAAAAGTGTTATTTACTTGTTTTGAACAGAGGCTTGATGAGACTCCTCCTAATCCCCAATCTCAAATCCAGTGCTGGATTTGTAAGTTCAGGCAAAGCAAAACGACTGAGTGACCTGGAAATCAGAGCTAAAACTGTACATTTATACCATTTATACATTAACAGCTGATGCATGCATGAACAAAATAAGTAACCTACAAAGACGTGCTAAGAAAAAGTACCCTATTCGCTTTCGAACAAAAACATAAGGTGTAAACCAACTAACAGTGAGCTGGGAAAATACGTTTTTTCTGACTTTTCTGTTTCTCAGTTTTTTTGCAGACTATGAAATTCCCTACTTTCAGAAGGACAAGATCACTCGATTTGAAGTCTGGGTTATGCATGAAATCGGGGGACCCATCGTGTAAGTTATGTTGCAATTGATGAAGATAAATTGTGCAAATGTGCTTTCTTGCATATGACACAATATGATCAAGTTGTTTTAGGGAAATAATAGTCTAGAGTAGGCCTTGGTGGAGACTTCGGTCCTTTTAATGCTACTGGAAGGAGAGACTGAACAGCCCTTTCTGTTTGTGACCACCTGGTTTTCTCTTTTCTTGGGTGGAGAAAAGCAAAGGCCTGGCTTTTCACCACTAGTCAGTCTGGAGCACAGAGAGAAAACCTTTATCCAGACACCCTTTTTTAAAAAAAAAAAAAAGATTTTATTTATTTATGCATGTAAGAGCTGGGGTACAGGCCAGAGGTAGGGGCATGAGAGGATTCACCAGAGACAGAGTGGGGAGCAGGACAGGCAGATGGACTGAAATGTACTGCTGAGGGGAGCAGTGGGTGAGGCAGGAGGGGTCTGCTGTGCCATGTGGGTCCCCTCCCTGGCCAGGGATCGAGCTCGTGTTGTAGTGAATGTGGAAGCCCCACATTGCGGTACTCAACCCTTTGCACCACCAGGGAGGCCGCAGACACCCCTTTCAACCAAGGAAAATTATTTTCATTTCTGAGCAACTTGGGCAGCACTGGAGCACTGAAACGGTGAATTCCTTGTGCATTTGAGTGAGTCAAAGTTGTTTCTCTTTGGTCATTTGAAACCCTTGACCTGAAGGTTTGTGGGAAAAGACTTTGTTCTCAGAGAATGACCAGATCCATAGCTAGGTTTCAGATAAACTGACCAAGAAGAGTTTAAATACCCACATTTTTTGCAAAACTCTTGAGTGTGTACAAATGCAAGCTTGAACTCATCTTCATCAATGGAAGAAACTGAAGATAGAAACTTAAGCCCTTTTGGCTCAGAAGCCAATGGGCCATGATGGAGCATCTGAGGCACTTTGGGACCTTGTTCTCTGCTATTCGTGGAGGAAAGTGTTTCAAAGCCCAGTGGCTGGATGTGCTCCCGAAAGTATGTTCTGGAAGAATTTTAATAAATCCCCATCTCAGGCTCCAGGATTCCTCTGACTCAGCACAGAAGGAATGATATTTTTTCCTGATACTTGGGCAATAGGTGAAATTTGCAAATGACTTATTGCATAATTCAACTTCTCTTCCTGGAAGACATATTACATTTCTTTTTGCATGAAAATCAAAGTGTATGGTTTGTCTTATTTCTGGGAGAAGCTGCTTTTTGTCCAGAAACTGCTTGTGTGTTGTTTTCACACGTCTATCAGAGAAAGCTTGGTTTTTGAATCCACCTGAAGTGAGATAAGGACGTTGGCAGTCAGTTTCATCACGACCCATCACTTGTGCTACGGAAAAGGTGATTGAAGGGTCCAGGAAACCAGCAGAATGTTTGAACTGCAGAGTGAAATTGTGGTTCATGAGCCAAGAAAGCAGTATCCTGCCCTGCTCAGGTTTTAGGGGTGAAAACTCAGAGACAGCGAGTTAAACCAGTGTGACCAATACTCCATCGTATCCAGCACTGCTCTGACTGCCCTTATTGCTGACCTCTGTGTCCAGTGTCCTGAAACCGCATGTCATTGTTTACTTAAATGATCTGAGTTGTGAGCTTTGCCCAGGAGCTCTTTCCAGATTTGGGCAAGATTCTAAAACATGAGAGGTCACTTGATATCTGCTCTCTTCATGGCCATTCCACATAGACACGTCACCCCTCTCAGTCACAGCTGGTAGCGCTGCACCTGTCTGTTTGCCTTTATACACTTCCCCCTTCTTGATTATGACCATCAGCCAGGAGGGCAGGATACACTGTTGATGAGAGAATGGGGAAGTGCACATCTTGTGCTCTGTTGGGGTTGGAATTTATGCTAAGGAAACAAGAAAATAAGGATGTGAATGAAAATGAAGTTGCAACAAGATTTGTGTAGTGTCAGTGACATAAAATATAGGCGTCAACCTTGGTCTTCAACAAGAGGGGACTATTCGGGGATAAGAAGGAGACCATGCGGAATTAAAAATAGTGACAGATAGAGATGTGTCTATATGCAGACTGGGAAAGGAGAATGCAAACTGCACTGAACAGCAGAATCCCGCTGTTATAGGTAAAAAAGGACTCAGAGTAATAAACACATTTTGAAAGCGCGAGACGATAGGGCCTCCCTGGTGGCGCAATGGGTTAAGCAACGCGCTGTGAAGCAGACCACAGTCACTACAGCCCGAGTTCAATCCCTGCTGCCGGCTGGGGAGGTGACCCACATGGCAAGGCAGACCTCTCCTGCCTCGCCCACTGCTCCCCTCAGCAGTGTGTTTCAGTAGATCTGCCTGTTCTGCTCCCCACTCTGTCTCTGGTGAATCCTCTCACCTCCCGCAACTCTGGCCTGTACCAAGTTCTTGTATGCATAAAAAAAGAAAGCACGAGGCGATATAGACTTTAATGTAAGCTGCACTTACCTCTAGTGATGTAGATCTGGGGTCATTTTCCTTTGTGGGTCTTTCCTCTTATGTATTTGCATTTTGTTATTTTTTTTGGACTCACATTGTCACTCGAGGGGTCACTTAGGACACGGCGCGATGAGCAGGCTGGCAGTTGGCTTCGTGCCCTTCAGTGCACGGAGCAGCTTGTGTAGCGCACTGTGCATGCGCCGGCGCAGGCCCCGGGGGCGCGGAAGCCCCTAACCCAACCGGTCATCCGAGGTCTGTGGGGTGCAGCGGGTTTACCGCTAACCCTGCTCTGGGGGCCAGAGACTTCCTGTAAACCGCAGGAAGCAGAATATTCCTGAAGCATGTGGTCAACAATTTTCATTAAACCTAAAAAGCAAGTTCCTTCTTCCCTCCTCCTGCCTCTGATGTGAACCCCAGTTTTTGCGGGGCTGGTAGCGCTGGGGCCTCTCCTGTTTGCCGTTATACATGCATGCTTTTCTGTTTCAGGGAATCCTGTGGAGAAGGGAGCGTGAAAACCCTGGAGGACAGACTGAAGGGCATGGGCTTCCAGTACAGCTGCATTAACGATTACCTGTAGGTGGGGCGGGGCCCGAGCGCGTGTCCGCGGTGCACCTGCAATGTATGTGGGGGCTGGGCGCTTGAGCGGGCTTTGTGGGACCAGCTCTAGAGCCCACGGACCGTGCCTTCGGCCGTGGGTCTGGGAGCGCCTCCTGGCCAGGGTTCTGTCCAGAGGCCCCTCTCGTTCCTGCAGCTCCTCTAAGGGACCCCGCGGCCGCTGAGCTGTGTCTGGTTTACGCCCATGGCGTGAGTGACCTGGTGGCGGCTGGTGCCTGAGCCGGACTCTGCACTGCCCGCGGTGCACTCACCAGGGTGGAGACTGAGCTGGACTCTGAGCCCGTCATCCACAGCCGTCTCTACTGCAGACCAATAAATTAGCGATGGCCACCGTTTATCGAGCACGTTCTGGCCCAGGCACTTCACAATTTATAGTCAGATACTGTCGAGGGCTTCCTCGCTTCCTGCAAATGTAGATAAACTTGGTTCATGCCCCAGGAGAGTTGAGAGCCCTCGCCTGCCCGCGAAGCCTCCCCTTGCTGCTCCCTGCCTGCTCTGCCTCAGCTGCTGTCTCCTCTCTGCTTCCTCGGGGGCTGGGACGCGACTTGGTGGCTTTCTTGGAAGTCCGTGGGTGTGGCAGGTGGGGTGATACCCCAGGCTGTCCAGCACCATGACCTTCCACCGGCTCTGCTGCCCTCTGGCCCCCCTCCCCTGGACTACATAATCCTCATCCCGGGCAAAGCCTCCTGGAAGTGTGGGTCTCCTGCCACACGTGCCTCTATTGGGGTGCCAGAGAAATCGTCCCGGACCCCTCTAGATTCTTCTATGAGTGAGGCGGATTGGTAAGAGAAAAAGTCATTGAGAAGTTTTAATGATAAGGTAGGTTTATACCTCCTGTCTACATGGGAGGGCCCCGGGGGGGCTGAGGACCCCAGCCCATGGTTGCAGCTGCATCTGACATAGCTCAGTCGGGACTGACTTTGGGGGAAGAGAAAGGAAAATCAGGCACTTTATGGGGGAGGTACGGTTGACAAACGTGTGCAGATTAAGTTCTGTTTCTCCACTGAAAAGCAAGAGAATGACGGGTCTCCATATATGTATAAAGGAAAGTAAATTTGTATTTGTAAATGCAAATATCAAAAGCCACTTCCACCCAGCCTTAGGTATCCTTCCATGAAATGAATCTTTTGCCAAAAAGACATTTTAGGGTGGCAGATCTTTGCTCCCCGACAGGGTATGACAATATCTGTAGAGTGTAGACATTACTGCAAAGAAGGATGAGTCAGGGATTCCATAGAGCAAGCGATGTGGGTCAGTTGCTCCAGTCTGCCTGCCCTGAGAGCCCTGGGTGCCCGCCTCCTCCCGATGCCCTGGCTCCTCTCTTCCTGCTGCCTCCCTGCCCTCCTGCCTCCCTGGAATGGCATGCATTCTCCCTCCACCGTGCACTTTAGCTCCCTTTGCTGAAGCCTGGGCACCAGCCACCTCCCTGAGCTTCAGATCCAGCCTCGTGCCCAAAGTACTCATCAAGAGGTTTTCAGAGCAAAATCACACATGTGTGCACAAGCAGTTTGACCTCGGGGTTCTGGAGAGATCCTGCAAGGCTCCGATTAACTCTGCAGCTCGCTCCTCTGAGAACACACGTTAGTCTGGCCAGTTTTCTCCGCAGCTGTCCACTGGGGAGGATAATCACCCCTTGCTCTGGGGGTCGGAGGAGTAAATGACTCATCTACGTGAAATCCATAGTGAATTTCTTTTGGTACATAGTACTTGCTCACTACAATGCTAACTAATATTTCATAAAGGAAATACTTGGTGTGCACATCGAGGTCTAGAGACTTTGGGTCTCCAGCACCTTGTGGGCACACGTCCATGATGACTCCATCATTGGGATAGTCCTTTTCAATATTTCCCTTTGCTTCCTGTAGCCCAGTGAAGCTGTTAAAGTGCGTGGACCACAGCTCTCACCCAGACTGTGCCTTTAATTCGTGAGTAACCATCTTAACCTGATACTTGCTTCCCCAAGAGAGTCAGTCCTGACTGTTTACGTCCAATGATGGGTTGCAATACGGCTTTCCTCCTCCCACTAACATGCCCTGTGCATTTCCATGTCTGTGCTCGCATCTCTCAGTCCCTCTGAGCTCTGAGGTGGCTGTGGACTTGACAGACCTCTGGCCAGCCGTCCAGCAGAGCTGCGCTGGTGCTGTGGCGCCGAGCCTGTCCTCTGCAGCCCTCAGCTCCAGTGGCACTTGTATCAGGAATTCCAAGAATGGGGAGGCAAGAGGACCTTTTAAAGTTTACTACCTAACCCGAATAGAGTTTAAAATCATATTAATTTTTCAGGAAAAGTGGCACATATTGTGAAGGGTAGAGAAAGTGACCATTTTCTTCCTTTTTCGCTCAGCCCCCAATTCTCTTCTTACCCAGACGCAACCATTCTTTTTACTTTCTTGGGTATTCTTCCAGAACATTCTGTGCCTGTAACAACACATACATATGCAGACAGGCGTCCTTCACGGGTATTACTCACTAAATGATGGTGTATCGAGGGGGCTTGCTCTTCTCACCCAAGGACACGAGACGGTAAACTCCAAATTGCTGTCAGAGATTACCTCTAGGGAGGAATATAAGAACCGGAAAAGGATGAAGAAATACTTATTATTATTGCTTAAAAGTCATTTTACTTCACTAAAAATAGGACTAAATGAGTCGTTTTATTAACTTGTTAGCTATTCAGAAAGAAAAGAGAAACAGTTTCTTTTGGGGAATTAATCTAGCCTGGGACACTGAGCCACATGTGCAATTACAGAGGATGTCCATCAGGTGGAGCCCAAGGACACATTTGTGGGACTTTGGCATGGAGTCCCGAAGTTCCCAGCCAACAGCAGGTCCTTTCACAATTTAAACAAAAAATACACCGTATTTCCTTTTTTAAATATTTATTTATTTACTTATGCTTACAAGAGCTGAGGTGCAGGTCAAATGTGTGGTGGTGGTGGGGGCGGGGGAGTTGTGTGAGCAGAGTCACCACAGACAGAGCGGGGAGCAGAACAGGCAGATGGACTGAAACACACTGCTGAGGGGAGCAGCGGGTGAGCAGGAGAGGTCTGCTGCGCCACGTGGGTCCCTCCCTGGTGGGCCATCAAACCCGAGTTGCAGTGGCTGACAATGGCTTGATAGAGTTGTGCCACTAGGGAGTCCCCATACTGTATTTTTCAGTCAGTCTAAAATAATTTAGTGGGGCCTCCCTGGTGGCACAAGGGTTAAGTCTCAGCACCATGAAGCCTCCGCAGCCACTGCAGCACCAGTTCATTCCCCGGCCAGAGAGGGGACCCACATGGCTCAGCAGACCTCTCCTGTCTCCCCGCTGCTGCCCTCAGCAGTGTGTTTCAGTTGATCTGCCTGTTCTGCTCCCTGCTCTGTCTCTGATGAATCCTCTCACCCCCACAACTCTGGCCTGTACCCCAGTTCTTGTGTGCATAAATAAATCTTAAAAAAATAAAACAATTTAGTAATTTCTGTTTGAAATAATCTGGTGGTCAGACCCAATTTGCTATGACCAGAATCCATATTTTGACCAGAACTTCTCCCGATATCTTAGGTCAGGATGTTGCTTTCAATCCTCCTGAGACTGGTGACATCATGTCCACTGATGGGGAGTGTTGCTAGCTGACCCCGGCGCAAGCACACAGGGCGAATGCTTGTGTGGGCAAGAATGGGTTAACTCCTGTACCAATATGGAAAGTCCAAGAGCTGGTTTAGAGGAAAATACGAGGTGTAGATTCCACCTGTGTGTCTATAAAAGGATGCATGCGTGCATGTGCATGTGTGTGTGTGTGTGTGTGTAATGTTTCAACAACTCAAACTATCAGGGACCATTCTCCACGCAAAGCGGGAATCTGGAGATGCAGGGACTTTCAGTTTTCATTTCAACTCTGTATGTAACTGTGTCTCCGGTGCGCATGTATATTTTTGCAGGTCAGCACCTTACGCCCACCCTGACCCTTTCTCTGGTTCCTTTCTCCATTTGCAGGGCAACAGCGTTAACGCGGGGAGCACAGCTGTCCCTCTCTGCAGGGCAAAGTGGCGGCCTCCTCCTCTCTGTCTTGCTGACTGTGGCTGCAGCTGCTCAGCTGTAACTGGGGACCGACGGCCCTGGCCCCACGGCCATCCTCCTGCTGTCTGAGCCAAGGGGTCCTGTGACCTAGAAAGCTGCGTGATGAGGAAACACCGTCCAGAAACGGTTTTCAGTGTCTGCAGGCTCAGGATCTCAGAAACTGGGGATGGATCTGGTGTTCCTAAACCGCTGCAGTAGAATCAGAGCAAAGTTTATTTTCTTGTTTTCACGTATTTTTTCAAAAATTCTCACACTCCCTTACTGTAAACAAATAAAAGGAAAGGGGCTAAAGCGGATCTCTGCCTGTGGTCATATCTCTTTCCTACTCTTGACATTTTGTATCCAATGCGGATGCACTACTATTATACTCAGAAAGGAGAAAAATGCACACAGCCTATCCTGTGAGTGTCATTTGACACAGTGCAAAATATTTCCAGAAGAGAAAAAGATAAAACCGAAAGCTTGACAAGAACACTTCTCTGGGGCCTCCCTGGTGGCGCAGTGGGTTAAGAAACACGCTATGAAGCAAACCGCAGCCACTGCAGCACGAGTTCGATCCCTGCCGCCGGCTAGGGATCGGACTCACATGGCGCAGCAGACCTCTCTTGCCTCGCCCACTGCTGCCCTCGGCAGTGTGTTTCAGTCCGTCTGCCTATTCTGCTCCCCACTCTGTCTGGTGAATCCTCTCACCTCCCTGGACTCTGGCCTGTACCCCAGCTCTTGTGTGCATAAATAAATAAATCTTAAAAAAAAAAAAGAAATTTCTTCTTAAAAAAAAAAAAAGAACACTTCTCTGTTCTGCTTTTTCTTTTCCTACCGAAAGCAAGTGCGGCTCATTCAGATCCTAGAACTTGCTGACTGGGACGTGCCAGCAGCCAGCAAGTGGGCAGCGGCTCGCAATCTTGCCACTGGGCCGTGTGAAATTTGTAGAGAGAAGCAGAAATGCCCCTCAGCACAGCCCCTCAAACATGAGCCCCAAGGCCAGGGCCTTCTCCCCACCTTCAGCCCCACTTCTAGGGAGGCCCTGCTGACGGTCCTTCCACTCCATTTCCGTGCACACTTGACCACACATTTAAGTTGGGAAACTCACGGCCTGGAGCATAACTTACGTTAGTGTTCAACCTTGTTGGCACCTGGAGACCGTGTCGGGCTCTGCTGAGAGAGCCCTGTGCTGGGAATGCGTGATGGCGCCCAGCTAGTGCTCTTCCCTCATCTCTCTCCTGGTTGCTCCTCATCTCCCGGTCACCCCTTCCTTCCATTGTCACAAACGCACTGGGCATTTACTTTTTTAAAGACTTATTTATTTATGCACACAAGAGTTGGGGCACAGGCCAGAAGTGTGGGTGGTGAGAGGATTCACCAGAGGCAGAGTGGGGAGCAGAACAGGTGGATTCACTGAAATCCACTGCTGAGGGGTGCAGCGGGGAGACAGGAGCGGTCTGCTGAGCCATGTGGGTCCCCAAACTGGCCGGGAATTAAACTTGCGCTGCAGTGGTTGTGGCTGTGGATGCTTCATAGTGCTGTGACGTCACCCCTTATGCCACCAGGGAGGCCCCTTTGTTGGGTTCTTACTGTCAGTCAGTCACTGTCACAAGTGTCCAGCAAGTATCAAGGCCACGTAGTTGGCATCACAAAGCTGATATTATAAAGAGAATATTCTTGAGGCTTAAGTTTCATCTCTTCTTCAAGGTCCCAGAGCTAGTAAATGGAGGGGAGGTTTGCACCCAGCTGGACTGACTCTGGAGTGGAGTGCCTTACCAGCTTCTGTGCTAAGTAAGTTCCCATGAATGAGGAGAACCCCTGGATTCTGTCCCAGAACCGTCTGTCCTCAGTCTGAGATGTTCTACTCTCGCTCCAGGCACCTGTGTGTTTTGGCCTCTGCCCGACACTTGGATACAAGAAACAATCTCTTAGTCCCCTAGTTGGGCTTCCTCGCCATCTACCTTTGCCTCTGTCCTCTGACTTTTGACATTTTGTATCTAATGAGGATGCACTACTATTATGCTCAGAAAGGAGAAAAATGCATACAACATATCATGTGAGTGTCATTTGACACAATGCAAAACATTTCCAGAAGACAAAAAGACAAAACTGAAAGCGTGACAAGAACACTTCTCTGTTCTCCTCTACCTCCATATGTTTAATGACACCTGTCAGGTGTCACCTTCCCACTCAACATCTTACTCAGATACCTTGGGGTGAGGGTTATGGTCTTTGTTACCTGGGCCACAAGGCCTTCCAGGTGTGCAAATGAGCATGAGGAATCACCGGTTCCAAGATTCCTCTTTCAGCAGCTGAGGCCTCGTGGGGATTTGGAGACACCTGGTATGTATGTTCAATCATGGGATTTTTTTTTCTTTTTACATTAATGTTGGGTGTGCGTGATCTTTGACATGCTATGTAAGACCATGGATGCCTGACTTTAGCTTCAAAGGAAACATTTGACTGAGGTTCATAGGAAGAAAAAAAAAAGAAAAGAAACATCCTTTGTAATGGTGTGTGGGCTCACCCAGTTCACTTGCCAACAGAGCCCAAGCGGCAGGGCAAATGCAGCCAGGGAGGAGGAGCATGCTTGCCAGATGACGTTTGGTCCTAATTCAGCCTTTCAATTTCATCATTTCTTCATGTTTGCGTAGGTTGTGATATTTTATGATGCCTCTCTCTGCCCAGTAAGGTATACAGATGGGCCCAGACTTAACTCGCTCTGGTGTTGTGAAGATGAAACAGGGTTGGAGAGGGCTCTGAGACCAGAGAGCCACCAAAAAGCCCCAAAAGGCCACAAACCAGAACAAAGGGCTGTAGCAATACAACACCCACACAACAAGGGCCTAACAAAGGACAGTGCCCGATAATAGGACAGGTCACTGAGGTTCTCACCTGTGCACACAACTGCAAGAGACCTCAGGCTCCAGGAACAACAGCCACAGGGTTTATTTTACAAACAGGGGAAACAAGAGCTGACTGTATCCACAAGTGGCAGCTGCCTCACCCAGATAGCATCAGTGATGGTCGCCACTTGTCACCAGGAGTGCTGGGCAGCACTGGCCAGTAGTAATGGCCACTACTGGTCTCACAGAGGTAGTGACAGAGACACCCAGTGTTAACAACTCTTTATGAGTTGTTGGGTTACACCAACAACAAACAGTTCTTTGAGACATCAGGTCCAAGGCCTTTGGTGCTCCCTTCCATCAGTGTCAGAGACAGGACAAGGCCCAGGCTCTGACAGAGTCCTTGGCTTCTCTTTTCTCCTCAATGGGCTGCTGCTGGATGCTTCTTTTCTTCTTTCCTCAGAGGCCAGGAATGGAGTCTTTCCTTTCTTTCTTCCTTCAGAGGCTGGAACTGTCTCTTCTTCAGGGGCTTGCATCATCTCCTCTTCAGGGTTCTCCTCTTCCTCTTCTTCAGGGCTCTCTCTCCTTTTCTTCGAGGATCTCTTGGATCCCTCCAACCCTGGTTTATATCCTCTTTCAGGGTGTCCCACCCACCAGTCTGAACCATTTAGCAATCAGCCCATAGCACCTGATTGGTCTATTCCACAATCCAGGAAGTACAATGTCACATAAAAGAGCTCTGAGGAGCAACTGCCACAACTGACTTGTGGTGGAGCAGCAGAGTGAGAGAACACCACTACTCCTGATGGCTCCCACTACTGAGGTGGCTGGGTTCCAGTAACAGAGTTACTGGAAGTTACAGGGTTACAGGATTCCAGTAACTTCCCGTTGTATCTGGTGAGAACAGATTACAATGTCTGGTCACAAATGTCCTACTGCTCCAGCAGAGGAGAGAGACTTTTGTCCAGAGACTTGCCACAGGAAGGGACCCACTTGCTCTAACGCTCTTCTGTCTTTAAAGTCTTCATTTTAATTCCTTTTGAAAGAGGAGCATTTTCACTGGGCCCTGAAAATTGTGTGTCTGGCCCTGAGGAAATTCTTCCATGTCAAAGGGAACTCTGTTTTGTCTTGGTCACTCTGACATGGAAGAAATAGGACAATACATGTTGCTCAATCTTGACCAATAAGGCAGACCTGAGCATGGGCCTTCGGTGCTTCAGAAGCTGTAAATATTCCCTTGGGCTCAGGTTTTCTGTGCCTGGAGAATTCCTCATCCCCTTCGTCCCTCCTCCCCGTGACAGAAGCTAGCATCATGCCTTCCCAGTGCCCCCTGATGCCAAGGCGTACACCCATGACCTAAACTTGGCTGATCAGGCAAGTGTGAGACTTTTCTTCAGGTGAGATAGAGAGAGGTGTGGGTCCTCGCCCAACCTGGGGGCAAAGGCAGCTTCCTGGAGAAGCTGTACCCAGCAGAGCATCAAGCTGCCCTCCGTGACCCAACATGCCCTCAGTTCTCTTTCCTTGGGGTCTTGAATTTGCTGTTATCTCTCCATTGATTTTCCTTCCAGCCATGCTATCTACTTAGCAACCTTGCCCGCCTGGAGGTTCACTTCTCATGGAATCTTCTGGCACCTCCCCAACCAGGGCTGGAGCTGCTCATTGCCTCCAGGTCCCTGTGAATTCCCCTGAGGATATTCATCTCCACATTCACATTGTTGCTTGGGTCCCTCACTTACTTTACCTGGGGCTCTG
The DNA here is from genome assembly GCA_019455555.1 of Galemys pyrenaicus. NCBI lineage: Eukaryota > Metazoa > Chordata > Mammalia > Eulipotyphla > Talpidae > Galemys > Galemys pyrenaicus. Next base: position 4,296,847 of record JAGFMF010012216.1, read on the forward strand.
GTTTCTTTGAAGACTCAGTCATCTCTGCCTCCCTGGTCTGGCCTTGCTCAGATGAGGTGGACACTCCATATGTGGTTCTAATGAAAGGGTGATTTAATGAACCAAATGTAAGAGAGGAAAACTAGGAGCAGTGTTCTTTCATTTTATTTTAATGTGAGTTTGGTTGGAGGGGGTCAGGAATGGTCAAGAGGATGAAGAACATATGTGCCATGTTTTTCTGTATTTACGTTATTTTTCAACAAAACACTTGACACATGTTATTATTACTGTGTGGTTGAGGGGAGCAGAGTTGTAAGGTGACAAGAGGGATATGATCTTGAGGTACCAAGAAAGGAAGAGTGAAAGCCCCAGCCAACTTCCATTCACAGTTTGTCCTGCAGCCAGGAGTTCCTTGGGTTAATCCCATGGAAGCCCCAGCCACGGGCATCTCTTAGTCCAGTCTTGGGGAAAAGAGTGTCCACTGCATTTGGGTTGCCAGGTTACCTGTCAGTTCTCAGAATCACTCACAGCACACTGATCTGTGACTTCATCAGCTGCTGCTGTTTTAAGTTCCAAGGAAAAGAAAGTGCTTCCTTTTAAAAATATAAAAGTAATAACGACTACTCGCTTGAAAAATGTAAACAATACAGAAAAATTAGGAAGAAAATAAATATTCTCATCCATATGCAAAATAGTAGAGTTTTCTCTGTATAGTCATATACATTTTCTTATTTTTAAGTACATGGGCTATGTTTGAATGAAGAATGCAATCAAGGGTAGAATTGTTAAACTATAGATTTTACCCTTTGTTGATAAAAAAAAAAATAACAGCTGGTTATTTTACCCATAAAATGGATTTGTTTGGTAATAGCAGAAATAGTTGGGAAATACAGAGAAGCAAAGGAAAGAATCTTTTATAGAGGAAAGGATAGAATTTGGAGGGACAGTTCTAGATGAAAGTTCATTGGAAGAGAATAAGAATCCAAGGTGGAGGCTTCTCATTGGTTGGGCTTCCTAACTTCTTATTGGCAGAAATATTACTGGGTGGGACAAATCTTTCTTTGGGTAGTAGAGTTCTTCTGTTAGGAAGGGTAGAGGTGTGCTCCTCCTATTGGATGAACTACATAGGTGGTTGTACTAATGTGTGAGGGTTCACTCTACAGGTCTTCCAGCTCTGATTTGAGTTGAAGTTTCCTTAGTTAATTTTCACACTTTTCTGCCAGTTATAGTACAATGTTGATTTCAAACATCTAACCATCTCTGTGCTTCTGATCTATTTCCCTCTCCAACTCAACTTATAGAAAGCAGCCAGAGCAATCACCCTAAATTAGGGTCTGACTGCATCACCCCTTAGTTCAAAATCATAAGTGGCTCCCTACTACCTGTAAAATAAATTTCTTATTTTGAAATCTTGAATTTAAGATCTTTCCATTTGCCCCCAAAACACCCTCATAGTCCCATATTCCTGGAGAGCTGGCTATAGTCTCCAGGTACTTTCTCTAAGTTCCTCATTATACATAAAAGGCTCCATGCCCCATACCTTTGCTCACCTCTTCCTGGAAGTCTCCCTTTGTGGTTTCAGAAGCATTTGTTTTTATGTATATCTCTCTTAAAAAAAATTAACATGGAAGCAGAGTGAAGGCCAGAGGTCAAGGGTTGAGAGGATTTACTGGAGACAGAGTGGGGAGCAGAACAGGCAGATTTACTGAAATGTAGTGCTAAGCAGAGGAGTGGGTGAGAAGGGAGAGGTCTGCTGTGCCATGTGGGTCAGTTCCCTAGTTGGGGATCAAACTTGGGCCTCAGCAGTGATAGTGCTAAGCCTTACACCCTAGGCCACAGAGCTGGCGCTATGTCTGTTTCTTGAGGACAGTGACTTTATCCATTTGGCTCTGTCTCTGTCAGTGTTTCCTTCTGATTAGCCACAACCCAGGGAGCCTAGCCTACAACAAGCTGACTATAGTTAACAGTGTTGTATGATACATAGGAAACCTGATAAGAAAGACAATCCCAAGACTTCACATTTCTCAATTCCAGGAGAGTATTTTCTTCTTTGTTTTCTTCTTTCTTTTATTATGACATAGAGATGAGAGAGTGGATGTTAGCTGAACATGTGTGGTCATTACTTCACATTTCACTATATGTAAATCAAGTCACTATGCTGTGCACCTTAAATCTAGACAGTCATGTGTGACACTATTACTCAATGACACTGGATAAAGAGAATAGAAAATAAACAACTGAGTAAGGTGATCATGTTTGGGGAACATGAAGGAAAACCCTAACTGCTCTTCCTGTTTTGCTTTTGTTACTCATTTCTGACATTTCTGGTAACCAAGTATGTGAGGTTTAGGCGAAACCAAGCCATTCTCTGACACCTGCTAAGCAACCTGCTTTCAACTCACTTCTGATGCTATCCAGGAACTCGACAGCAACCAGCTGGATCACAAGTCCTCCTGGCTGAGCTGGATGCATGTCCGTGCTCCCCAGGGTTTTGGAGGCAACAGGGGAAATAGAGTCTGATTTGAACAGGTATTTCCACCTTGGGGAAAAGAACGGCAACGGCTAGGAGTCTTGTCTGTTCCTGTCTGCCTGGGGACCGAGTCAAGATGGTGGAGACACGTTCACAACGATCAGGAAGGAGATGTGTAAACAGGGAGGAGCTGGATTTCCAGGGTCTAATGACTCAAATAAATAAAAATGGGGAAAAAGAATGAGGAAAAGCCCTGAAAACCTTCCTGAATACTGTCTGATCAACGGTGAATGTTGAAAGGGCCAAGACTCTGCAGGATGTGGTGACCCTCTGCTGATGTCTTCAAAGATGAGAGTGGCGGGAGCACCTTTGGGCAGGCTGGTAGGTCACAAGTCTGACGTTCATCTTGAGTGCAGTTCATAGACGGAACGGTGTCCCTACCAAAATTCGTATTTTCCCCTGACAGCCCCTGCAAACCAACACTACAAGCATTTCCAAAGTAAGTTAGAGCTGAAGGAAAAGAAAAGCAGCTTTCTTGATCCTGTCTTCGGTGAGGTTCTGGAAAGTGAGGCTTGCAAAGGTGCCATGTAGGTGGGGGGTAGGGTGTCGTTCTGAGAAGTATTCCACACTCACCTGGGACAGTCGAAGAGAGCTGGTCAAGCTCCTAGTGCTCGTCCCTCCATCCCTCTCGTCTTTCTGAAATACCTCAGTTTGGGAAGTGGGACTCTTGAAACCGAATGTTCATCGACGACTTTGTGGCTATTCAGACTTAGTAGTGAACAGGCTTTAGATATACAGAGCTCAACTTTCCACTGCACGGGCGATTTTTGGCTCCCAGGAAAGGACAAAGTGAAAGACTGCTGGTGAGCAGGGCACGGCGACTGTCACACTAGAAGCTGCCTTTTAAAGAGCCGGCAGGTTCTGAACACCCACATTAGTAAGCTGCAAGGCAGGTTGTGAGTCTGAACTCTGCTAATTTCAACACAATAATGTGTTACTTGAGCCTTATGTTTTCTTGTCTGAGTATGCCTGAAAATGTATCCTAACAATAAGAGATGTATTAACAACTTCATTCAGCATTTTAGGGATATAGTTCCCTCCTTCCCGGCAAGACAGGGAATGCAACAGGTCCTCTAAAGCACATTTCATTGTCCAAAGATTTGGTTCTTTGGAATTCTTATGGCCATGAAGCCAGTAAATGGTGACTATCCAAATTGCCTAATCTCTTCACTGAATTAATTTTACTGTTTGAGAAGAATGCAGGTGGCAAAGCCCATTCAAGTGTCTGCACTTTTGCCCTGTTAGAAGTAAAGTGGTTCAATTTGGTTTTGGCCAGCTGCCATAGAAATGTGATGTGATAACTCAGGACAATGTTGCCACTTTCACAGCTTGGGAATAGCCAGCATGTAGGTAAAGGCTCCCAGAATACTTCATTACACTTGTTTGGACGTGGTGTGACTCGGGTATGAGCAGAATTGTAATCAGAATAAAGTTCTTGTTCACCACTGCTGCTGTTAGTAGAGTTCAGGGAGGATGGAGGTGGGGGAAGGGCGGGGGGAGGAGAGAGGAGAGGGAGAGAGAGAGAGAAACAGTCTTTTCTGACCTTCACTGCCTGATAACTACACTAGTAATTGCTCTTTTCATATGTGCGATAGACACAGGATCTAACTTGGTGCAACCTCAGTGATGGAAGGTTTTCCAGAGAGGGGGCCCCGATATTGATGGGGAGAGATGGGGGCAATCTAGCAGATGCGAGCAGAAGCATGAAGGGGTTTGGAGCTCACCAGTCAGGGAGGATCATTGTACACAAGTTTAGGTTCAGCTAATGAGCCTGCCCTAAGTGCCTGCACCTTGCTCAGGTCACAGACGAAGCCCTGCCTCCCCTCGCTCTGCCATGTGGGCGAGGAGTCAGGGGAGGCCGTGACTGGTGTGTCCGTCCTGTTCTCGGACACAGAGGGTGCGGACTGGAGCTGATGTCCTCTTTCCTCCCATGGGGTCACGATGCGGCAGCCCTCCTACTCCATCTCTCTCCGTCTGCCCAGACAGGGACAGCCCAATGGGCAGAGTCCCAGCAGGGAGGCCTTGAGACCAACAGGCCTTGATCTTGGAATTCAGGTTTCCAGGGTTGAAGAAAGAAATCTCTGTTCCTGATGAGCGGTCCCATCTGAAGTTTTGTTGTAGCAGCCTGGAGGGACTGCAATGGGAAACACCCCCTTCAGGCAGTTCCCTCCCTGCGGGGCAGCATCAGCACAGAGAGCCAGGGGGAAGACGCAGCATCTGCAGGGCACCCGGGAGCTTCCAGCCCACAGCCGCCTCAGCACAGGCTGTTGGGGACTGAGCAGGAAAGGAAAAGCCGAGGGAGGCACAGGGCTATGGCAGCCTTTGTGTGCACAGATGGGACAATCTGGGGGACCCCTGGAAACGAGGAGGCACAGGTTCTTGGAAGGGTGTTCTGTGAAACAAATAGAAGCTTCAAGAACCTCTAAATGGAGGCTTGGGGGCTATTTCGGCTCCATTGTGATCTGTGGTTTAAGGGGGCTCTGGGCATGGGTGTGCATCTTGGAAATACATCTGCCCCTCTGAAGCATGTCCCTCGGGCAGCATCAAACCACCAGCGCTCCTCCCCACGGCCCGGTGACATCTGCCCTTCCTGCCACTGGACTCTGTCTCCTGTCACCTACCGCTGCTGCTGTGCAGTCCGTGCCAGAGAAAGGAAGCCACCCTGCGAACCACACACCAGAGTGGTTTTGAAGAAACAACACAGGATGTAGCTGCACAGAACTCCTTTTACTAAATTTCTCCCCTGAAGGGTGATTTGTGAGAAGGATGAACCTACTGCCCTCAGTTTCATATGCATGATAGGTGCTAAGCACACATTTTTTTTAGATTCAATTATGTAGTTTTTGTGCTAATTGGGATACTATGACACATGGCTCACCTGTTCTATTACTTTTCACTCTGAGAGCCACTTTCTTTGTGAAGACGCAAGCACGTATCAATAGGTACTATTTCTCTCTACCATTCAGTACACCATACTTTGTGTCTTGCCTCTTCTCACCCCACAAATTTTGTATCAACAGACAGAGCCTTTCCTTTTTAACAGCTGCATAATATTCCACCAGAAAGATGAGCTGTCATTTATTTAACCCATCCCCCATTAGGAAGGTCATCTGGTCTGTTTGCAGTCACATTCTCTTATAAACAACGCTGCAATGAGCAACATGGTCCGTCCCTTATGTGGGCAAGGATGTTTGTGGGACAAATTCCTAGTAATGAGTCAGACTATATACAGTTGTAGTGCTGATGTGTTGATCGACTGAGTTCCGGCTAGATCTCTGCATGGAACAATGAACAACAGCATATTTCCTCCAGGAGAAAGTTCCAAAGGGGAAAATAAATGCTGAATCCATTAAAATCCAAATAAACTTCCGTCCATGGAGAGTGGGGCCACCGAGGGTCAGGGCAACTTCCGTCCATGGAGATTGGGGCCCACTGACGGTCAGGGTCTGAGTGTGTGCCGGGCGCAGCTACAGTGCGGCGAGAATCCAATGCAGGAAATGCTAGTCATCTGGTTATTACTGCAGCTAACGCCCCACCTCACATCCAAAGGAGTGAGTTTCTTCATTTTTCCCAAGACTCCAGCTTTTCATTGCAGCAGCTCACAAGCCTCGGGGAACAAAGGTGAGGCAACCTGGGGCCTCCCTGGTGGCGCAGCAGGTAGAGTCGCACTGAAGCATCTGCGGCAAACAGCGCGAGGTCGGAGTTCAACCTGGCCAGGGAGGGGACCCACATGGCGCAGCAGACCTCTCCTGCCTCCCTGCTGCTCCCCTCAGCAGTGTGCTTCAGTCGATGGATGGGCCTGTTCTGCTCCCGGCTCCATCTCTGGTGAGTCCTCTCACCCCTGCACCTCTGGCCTGTATCCCAGCTCTTGTGTGCATAAATAAATAAATCTTTAAAAAACAAAACAAAATGAGGCAATCCGAGAGCTCTGCATTCCTCCGCCAGGGCAAGCACCTTGCTAGTTGCCAGATGCTCTAGGACGCCCAAGGCAGTGTCTGAGAATGCCCCCACTCATTGTTAGGCAGTGTAAGCTTCAAATGCACGGTGACCTTGATCTTCAATTTAAATGTGAGTTTGGAAAAAAAAATAAGATTTTATATAAACCACCACCAAACAACCATGAAAAAGTCACTTTCTAATGTTCTGGCTAGTCACAAGGGGAAGATCAGGAGTTGGGGGAAAGACACTAGAAGAGCTGTTCTTTTTTTTTTTTTTTTAGAGTTTTGCCATTTGCCTTTATTTATACTTTAATCACAATATTATTAAGTTATAAAAATGGGTATAATTTGCTTACATCAGACCAAAAGTTTCTTATCAAGGCAGTATCAACCAACTGTGGCTGGTTGGTTGGGGTCTGCCCCTGGTTTCAGCAAGCAGCTGCCTGGACCTTTTGCTCCAGTGTTGAGATCATTGGCAAGTCTCTGCTGTTAGAAGAGCTGTTCTTTCACAGGGCTGTGAAAACGGATGCGGTGCCCTGCAGGTGTGAAGCCCCGTGGAAGAGGGACGGGCCGAGGCTGCACACACCCAGCTGGCCAAGAGCTGTTCTTTCTAATCTTCAGTATTTTGGTTCCAGTCACTCTGGTCTGTAGCTACAAGCGTGCCTCCCAAGACAGGCCGGTTAGGGGCCTTCGGAAAACTTACTGACTTTGTATTTGGCAGGACAAAGCACAGACAGGAAGGAGCACAGCTGCTCTCTCGAGCTCAGTGGAGACATCTCCGTGCCAGCGGCAGAGATCCTCCGGTGACAAAGAGCGCCCATGGCGGGTGGCGCAGGGTTAAGTCTCAGCTCTCAAGCTATAGGCGCCACAGCAGCCTGAGTTCGAGCCCCTGCCAGGGAGGGTACCCACAGGGTGCAGCAGACCTCTCCTGCCTCCCCGCTGCTCCCTTCAGCAGTGCATTTCCATGAATCTGCCTGTTCTGCTCCCCTGTCTCTGGTGAATCCTCTAACCCCCGCTCCCTTGCACCTCTGGTTGCACCTGAGCTCTTGCATGCAGATAACAAAGGAACCCAAAAAGAAAGGCCCACGGAGCCCAGTTCCCAGGTACCTGGCGCCGCAGTGGGCCAGGGGCATGGACGCTGAGGGAGCTTCCACGCGCCGTCTGCAGCCATGACAGCTGGCTCCACAGGGCAACGCAGTGACCGTCAGAGCAAGGACTGTGAGTCGCGGCGCCCATGCCCATGGGCCACTGGCCGGAGGAGCCCGCACCTGTGGAGACGTTGCTGCACCTCGCGGCCGCCCAGTCCAGCTGCAGGCAGCCGCCGCGGACAGTCTGCTGAAGCCTGGTGTGGACGTCAGGGCAATGCTTTGCTGCCAGCCCACCAGGCTGGGCCAGGAACCCGCTGTGGCCGGGGATGGCCTTGGACAGTGCAGGCTCCCCAGGCCTGAGTGACCCTGACGGCGCTGGGCAGAGGCTAAGGACGATTTGCAAACAACGCCTTGGCTGCCAGGGCCATGCAAGCTCATGGGGGACACCCAGGGCTATTTTAAGGGAAACGTTGTACGGCTCTCTGGCCCAGTGTAGTCCGTCTGTTGTGTGGCGTGTGAGCTCCTCTGAGGCCTCCTTGCTTGGCACAGCGAGGGACACGCCCAGCCCGGCCAGGCTGCTGCAAGCGACAGATCTGTTTTCTGATGAGAACCCGACCTGTGCATTGCCAGAGGGGAGAGACTTGGCGCTGCTTGTGCTGTGACCTTTCTGCCTGTTCATTCTACAAGCCCCGTCGGTCTGCACTACCTACCCGCTCGTGATTCATGATGCCAGGAGCCTGCCGGCTTCTGTGTCCTTCTGGGTCTCCTCCAAACACACAGCCCCTCGAATCCTAGCGTGGATTCCGTTCCCACTGCCCCCACCTCTGCCTGGCTGCAGATGGGGAAACCGGCGCCACTTTGCCACTGGGTAACTGCTGCCATACTCGGCGGACAGGGTACAAGGGAAACCAGTGGAGCTTCCCCCACAGCCGCTGCCACCACCCCCGAGGCCCCTAGAGACCCTTTGGGTGACCCTGACGATGAGGACACCCTGGACACAGGAAGAAGCCAGCAGAGACCACCACCTTCCCATAGAAATGGGAGTCCCGTGAGGAACGGGAGCTAAGACAGCTGCAGGGGCTGGGCAGGGGAGACGGAGGCAGCACTTCACCCACACAGAGCTGGGCCAGGCCCTGAACAGCAGCTCCACGCGAGGCCCCGCCCACCCAAGGAGGGGAACTGAGACTAACACCTTCAGTGGGCAAAAGCAGCCTCTGAACCCCCGAGGCAACCCCCTTCAAGACCCCTGGCAACAAGAGTCCTGCCTGCTTTTGCTCCCAGTAAAGTTTGGCTTTGCTTCAAATAAACTCTGTGTTGCTTTCTCTGCTGTCTTTCCTCCTGCTTTCTATACGGCCACCGGTGCCCTTCCCTTCTGTGGGAAGCAAGACCTCCGGGTGGCGCGATGAATTGTTGGGCTCACAAGACCTTGTGAAGATGCAAGTTTATTTTCTTCTCTGACTCCTCTGAATTTTCAAAATTTCGTGGGAGCATAAGGTTGGTGCTTCAGTCTGAACAAACTGTTTGTACATCTGTTACTTTCCAGAAGGGAGTCTCTTTCTAAAATATAAATGTGAAAAAAAATATAAATGTGAACTTTGCTTTGACTAATAATCACTCATAAAATAAACAGAAATTTGAAGTTTATTGGACTAAAAAAATCAGTCTCAGAAAGTGAAACAAAAAACCACAATGTGCCCTGTCTGTCACCAGACGGGGAACACCCAGACGAGGAAATCTCGGGCAGTAAAAGGAAATAATGTAGCAGGCATGAACAGAAGGGAGGAGACTTCCGTGAATGTTGCTAAGCAAAGGAAGCCAGTGTAAGGGGCTGTGCGCTGTGGTTCCAACTTGATGACATCCTGGAAAATACAAATCTATGGAGGAAGTAGAAAGGGGAGTGGTTGCCAGAGGTTAGGGGGTGTGCAGAAGACCTTTTTTCAAAAAAGGTTTCTTTTACTTCTTTATTTATGCAAGAGCTGGGGTGTAGGCCAGAGGTATGGGGGTGAGAGGAGTCACCAGAGGCAGAGTGGGGAGCAGCACAGGCAGATCTACTGAAACACACTGCTGAGGAGAGTAGTGGACGGGTAAGCAGGAGAGGTCTGCTGTGTCATAGGTGAAACATCGGTGAGAGGGCACAGGAAGTCACCACCCAAGGGAGGCCTTAAGATAGCTGATGGAAAATCCAGTGTCAGCCGTTCCCGATAATGAGATAACAGCATCTGATGTCACCTGTGACCGTTAGCAGAATTAAGCTTCTTATTCTCTACCCCAAACCCCAGTCCTGGAACCTATAAAAACTCCTTCGCTCCTCAACCAGGGACTTCTTCCCTGACCTCCATCCATCCTGTGGCGTCAGTGAGTCTCACCCGGAAGTGCAAGGAAACCTTCAGCATTAAAAGGAAACGAGCTATTGTGACAGGGCAACTCTGAAATAAAATGGGTTTGCGTGACTGGGTCCTCACCTGCGTGCTCGAAAGGCACTTACAGAAAGCACCAGCTGCACAACAAGGTTAATAAAGGGTTTTATTTCCAAAAGAAGGGGAAATTAAGTAGTCATAACACAAGGAGAAGAGAGAGATACAAATCCGTAATTATCTTACCAGATCCTCCGAGCTGGAACCCGACTGCACGCTGAGAGCTGGCTCTGAATGAAGAGAGCCCCAAGGCCCATGTGTCTGGTTTTACACCCAGCCTGGCTGCTTAACTCTCCCCTCCAGTCCCAGCGATTCACTCTTCAGTGATGACCTTATAGGATTTGTGGTTCTTGGATTGTAGGCCTGGAGTGGGGGTTGGAGTCCACAAACCTATTTGTGTGATCCCTTCAGAAGGACCTTCCCCCTAACAACTCTCCCTTTCACTTTTGTCACGGTTTCTATGGTTATGAAGGCCAGATGTGTGGATGCTGGAATGCAGTCTAGATGGCAACTTTTCAGGGTTCCAATGTGAAAGAAAAAGCAGTCAATCTCCAGGTATTGTCCAGGTGGCTAACAAAAAGTCCTCCATTCTTGGAAAATAGTTCCCCAGTCCATGGGAAAAGAAAAATATCTGGAGGCATGAGTCAAAACAAAACAGCAAGTATATATTGACATTACAGGAAGAAAAATATATTAAGACCTGGTTTAATCCAAAAACAAGTTCTCTCCACCTCAATCCCAACTTTATCCATAGTGCAGCAGCCTTACACCATTTTACCTGTTTTTGCATAAGATCACAGGGCAGAATAACCAAACATCAATTTTATCTGACGTTGTTGGAATACTCCAGATAGGAGAGGAGCGAACTCATGATATCTGGTCCATGTTGGCTTCAAGAACAAAGTTGGTCTCACCAGACTCCACCTGGGGTTTCCTCTTCTCGAGGTTGCCAGGAGTTTTTCTAGGTTGTCCAGGCTGCCAATGGAGGCAAGCTTCCTCAATTTCCTTGGAAGTCTCTGGAACCCTACAAATGAAGCGGCAGGTTCTCCTCTCCTTGGTTCAGCTCTACTTCAACTTCAGGAAGAATTCCAATCAAGGCCATACAATGAAATACATTTCCAATTCTCTATTTTAAGCAGATGAAATTCCCTATTGAAGTTATGCAAAAATAGACTCTGCCATGAGTAGTAAAAATCACTACCATTAGTATTTGTACTGTGTTGCTCTCAAGGGGAGAGAAAATGCTAAACAACTTAGCTCTGCTGGAAAAATGCAAAATTGCTGCTGATCCTGGTCATTCAGAACAGGAAAATTCTTTGAAACAAAACAATGTAAAAAAAACAATCATTGGTATTATTTAGAAGAAAACTTATAAAAAATCAGGTTTATCTCCAACAGTCTGTTCAGGTCTCTGTAGGAAATTTTAACTGTCAAAAGTTCCATCAGTTGGAATCAGTTGAAGTCTTTTCATTTCTATTTTCTCTAGAAACAATTTCTGCAGATACCAAATCACTGGCACATATAATATTTCAGGGCAACAATCAAAATTTACAATTTGTGTATATATCAGATACTGAAAAGATTAGTACCAATGTTAACAGTTTTGTACATGCCAAAGTTTTACTTTTATTTATTTATTTTTTTACAAGTGACAATGCTTCCCTTGCAGTTTTATTTCACCAGGTAAACTAAATAGGACAAATTCATCTAATGCCTTTCCCAGGAGTAAAGGGAGAAAATTTTGTGAGTGTCTCAGGAGCTCTACTGAGGTTCCACAAAATTTCCTTTGATCAACCAAATGACAGACTACCAAATAGTTACATTCATTTAGATTTCTGGGAAGCTTTGCCATAACATTGGAAAACAACAGCAACAACCATATTTAATCTCTATGAAAGCACCAGCTGAATTCAGTAGTACAATGTTGACAAACCATAACCTTTTGTTTGTTTTTCAAAATATTAAATGTTCTCCCAATATCTACTGACACCATCTTAACCACTTTCACAACTTCTAAAGACCAAGACAGGTACAAGGGACGGTCATCTAGACATACAACAGACGCAGAACGCTCTTTAGTTATTGTGTAACACACGTGGGATACCTTATGCAGTTGCAGTTTTGCTCATAGGCCAAAAAAATTTATTTGGCAAAGAAGTTAGTAATATTTAAGTTCTTCTGTTTTTCTTGAATAAATATCTTAGGTTTTCAATGGGTTCACAAGACCAATGGGTTTTAGTCTGAATCAGTTCCTTTTGGGACTTTCGTAACTGTGGACTGATATACCCGGGGTTTTATGCCGCGGGTTTAGGGACGTGTGTGTGCTCAGCAACACATCACATGGACCAGTCCATTTCTCTGGTAGTTGGTTTTGGGCTCTCTGCTCTGCCACGTCTTGAGTAAGACCCGATCTCCAGGTCTGAGAGGTTGGTCAGGAGCATAGAGGTTCTCGAGGTTGCAAAGTTGTGGATTACTGCCAGAACCTACTGGATATGTTTAACATATTGCGTGATCCTACAGTCTTGCTCTATCTCTGGGGTGGCGTGTAGAACTGAAGCCTGGAAGGGCCTTCCAAACACAATTTCAAAGGGGCTTACCTGTAGCCCAATTCTAGGTGCCACTCTAACGCGAAGGAGAGCAAGGGGTAGATAATACCTGGTCCCAATGCAGGTGTGTTTCCTGGCACAATTTTGCTAAGGTTTTATTCAAGGTGTGATTCATTTTTTCAGTTTGTCTAGAAGATTGTGGCCTCCATGCAGCATATAACCTCCAGTTTATCCGTAATGCGTTGCTCGCGGCCTGAGTAACTTCGAAGAAATGCAGGCCCATTATCACTCTGGCTGGAGTCGGGCCATCCGAAGCGAGGGATTATCTCCTTTAGCAGTAGTTTTGCGACCTCTGAGGCTTTTTCTGTCTTGGTGGGGAACGCTTCCATCCATCCCGAGAATGTATGCACAAAACCAGGGGGTATATAAAATTGCCAGTGGTTCTAGGCATTTGTGTAAAATCCACTTGCCAGTCCTCAAAAGGACATTTATTTGCCCCGATATTGAACCCCAGTTGTTTTAAGGGGTGAGTCAGTCCTGGGGTTATTTCTGGCACATATGTGGCAACCTTTGGTGATCCACTGTGCCATTTCATGTAAATAAGGGCCCTTCAAGTATGGGCGCACCGATCCAGTAAGGCGTCTCTCCCGTAGTGGGATCCTTCGTGTAGATGTTTTAGCACCAGATATACAAGGGCCTCTGGGGGGTATCATCCTGTGGGAGTTCACTCTCCATGTTGAGCTGGGCTCAAACTCAGTCAAACCCCACTGATGAGCTCTCTCCTCATCCCGCTCAGTGTAGTTAGGATCATACTCAGTGAGTCAGGTCCAAGAGAGGGATGAGTGCACCCTGGAGAGCAGAATGGGCAGCGGCCTTTGCCACCCCATCAGCTGCCGTGTTGCCCTTTGCCATGTCAGACTCACCCTTTTAGTGGCCGGGACAATGCACCACAGCTCTAGCCGAAGGCAATGCCTTTAGCAAGGCCAGGATTTCTGATGGGTCCTTAACATTCTTGTTACTGGCGGTGAGGAGTCCTGTCTCCTTCCAGATGGCTCCATGCATGTGCAGAATCATGAAAGAGTACTTGAGTCAGTAAATACATTGACTCTTTTACCTTTGAGAGTCCAAGGAGTGGGTCAGGGCTATTAATTCGGCTTTCTGTGCTGATGTACGTCTGGGAGAGCCTCAGCTTCAGCGGTGTTCTGGAGCGTCACCTCTGCATATCCTGCAGAGGCATCTGCGGCCTTGCTCCATGAAGCTGCTGCCATCCATAAACAGTTCCCTCTCTGCACCTGGAAGAGGCTGCTAGTCAGATCTGGCCGGGCGGGCACACACTGTGTCCAGGGTTTCCAGTTATGGATTGAATTTCCATCCTCAGGTCTATGCACATTGCTTGGAAGCAGTGGGGCTAGATTTAAGGAATTAGAAACCTGCAGCTTCACGTTAGGATTAACCAACGGAGCTGCCTGGTATTTTCCCGTTCGCCCAGCCATCAACCAAAGTCCTCCCTTCAGCTTCAGTAATGTTAAAGCCGGACGTGGCACATACACAGGATGGGCTGACCCAACGTAAATTTCTCTGCCCTCATGTAGGAGGTCACAAGTGGCAGCTACAGCACGCAAACATGGAGGTCTTCCCTTAGTGGTGTGGTCTAGTTGTTTGGACAGATAAGCAACAGGCTGCAATTCTGGTCCCACAATTGGATTAGCGCTGCTAGGCCAACTCCCCGTCTCTCATGCACATAGAGTCTGAATGGTTTCTGAGATCTGGCAGCTCTAATGCTGGGGCTGAGATAAGCTTTACTTTTACATCCTCAAGGCTCTTTGACATTCTGGAGTCCAGAACAAAGGCAATACATGATACTTTCGATGAACAGTGCCGGCTTTTCCCCTTGTGCTTAGGTATATGTATGAGTGGTGTGTCTTTATTGATGTGGTGAGAGAACAGTCCAGCAAAGAAGAAATATATTTTTAAAAGATTTTATTTATTTTTGAATACAAGAGCTGGGGTACAGGAGAAGTTGGGGGGTGGTGAGAAGATTCACAAGAGACAGAATGGGGAGCAGAAAAGTGGATTGATTGAAATCTACTGCTGAGGGGAGCACCGGACAAGGCAGGAGATGTCTGCTGTGCCATGAGGGTCCCCTCCCTGGCCTGGGATGGAACTGGTGCTGCAGTGGCTGCGGAAGCCCCACAGTGCTTTGCTCAACTGCTTGAACCACCAGGCAGGCCCGAAGAAGAAATATGGAACAAAGTGTTGGGCAAGAACATTTGGGAAATTGTTCCTCAGTGAGAGAAAGGGGGTTTCTCTTTACTAAGCAGATACTACTGGAGGGGAATAAAGTGGATGTTTAGTGAATACTTTCGAGGCAGAAGGATCCAAATCCAGAGGGACGTGCATGATGGGGGAGATGGAAGGGCGAGAAGACTTGGGACTTCCAGCTGAACAACTGGGATGTGTTTTTTACTGAAGTCTGAAGACTGGAAGGGGAGCTGGTTCGGGCAGGACGGTCACCAGCTCAGGTCTGGAAGTGGCTTGCAGTGGGGATGTTCTCTGTCTACTCTGGCGCCAGAGGACCCCAGCCCAGGCTCCCTCACCTCCCCGCCCCCTTCTCCTCCGCCCTCACTAGGTGTCTTCTGGCCGCGAGCTCAGCTCTCAGAGACGAGCCCGTGGCCACCGGCAGCACTTTGCCTTGTCACGGGAGCCTGTCGTGGCCCCACTCTCGTGGTTCTTGTCCTCCACACCCCCAAAGAGCTCTGGCCAGCGGCCTCCGGGCTCCGCAGGGGCCTCTCTTCCCAGCGCTCCTGGCGCAAGGAGAATCTTCATCTGGCTTTGACCTGGAGTGAAGGCTCAGCCAGGCCTGGGGCCAGGGGCCTG
>JAGFMF010012216.1:4316647-4330835 GCA_019455555.1 Galemys pyrenaicus
AGCCCCACAGCCCCACAGGAAGAACCAAATGGCACCTCCCACCTGCTGGGGCAGGTCCAGGAGGACTCGTGGAAGAAGGGGCGTTGAGGATGTCCTGGTCAGGTGGATTTCAGCACAGGGTGTTCTGCAGAGTGTGCTGTCACGGGGGGCTTGGGGATGATCCTGCTGGTGCGAGGATCTGAGCCTTGTGCCTTCCCCCCACGACCTGAGCTTGTCAGCGCGCAGAGCACAAGGGCGACGTGAGTGCACGGGAGAGTCCGACGTGGCTTCCAGTGGGCAGGTGGCACGGCCCCATCGACTGTGCGCTGGGCCACCCTTCACCGCCCTCGGCGCTGTGCTCGCTCACCGGCTCCTGCGTCTTCCTGCCGAGCCGACTGGCTTCGTCCTCCATCGCCAGGCTGGGCCCTCAGACCGAGCGCGGTGGCCGGGAGGCTTCAGAGCCCTGCTCCATCGTGGAGGCGAAGCGATAGCTGACCAGGGCTGGGATGGGGCCTGGGCTGCCCTGGCCGAGTCTCTGCAAGTCCGACCCCAGAGCTGGGCGTCGGGGGGAGGGTGGGTTGGTGTGTACAGATAGGCTGAGTGTGGGCTCCAGGGGCTGCCAGGGCACAGCGGGAGAGCGGGGCTCTGGGATAGAGGCTTCTAGAAAGAGGGAGCTCCGGGAGCACACCAGAGGGCTGGGGGAGAGGACGGAGGTCAGGCGGTGGCAAGAGGGAGGCAGCTGCTTCCTTCGGTCCAGTGCTTTGTCTCAGTCGTTCGGGAAGGTCTGAGCGGGGCTGGACCCTTAGCCACAGCCCCAGAGGTGCTGCTGGTGCTAGAGAGAGCGTCTGTCCTTGGTCACCGTGACCGCGATGGCTTCTGTCCCTTCCTCTCCTCTTGGAGGGAAGCCCCTTGGCAAACAGCTGTCCAGAAGGGAGAGGAGCAGTGAGCAATGGGCGAGGCCGGTGTGTGTGTTGCACACCATGTAGCAGGAAGTGGAGCGTTGAGTCTTCTGCATGTTTTCAGCCCAGGTCACGAGAGGACACGTGGGTGGATCGGAAGTGAAGTCTCAGAGGTCAAAGAATTTGGCAGCTCCTAGGTCTGGCAGGGTCATTCACAGGACCCTGTGCGGAATGACAACACAGGGTCTACTGTTCAGAAAATAGCAGAGAGTTGTTCCTTTCTTCTGAGGGCTCTCTTCTCTGCCTGAGGTGGTTTTGATGTCGTTTATAGAGTCAGTGGGTTTGGAGTGCAGTGTCTTGGGTTCACTCTGGGAAAGGGTTCACCAGAGCGCCCTGCCCAGAGGCACGTGGTGAGTTTCTCCATGAGGCAGAGACATCGGTTATATTTAAAGAGCAGGTTTATTGGGCAAGGGACAGAAGAATAAAGGACACTTGCACAGACACAAGCAGCAGGAAGAGCTGCCCCGAGAGGGACAGTTTGGCTGAGAGAGGCCTGCATGGGTGCAGGCAGCAGCCTTGAGGAAGCTGCCTCCACTGAGGGAGGTCAGTGAGGAGAAGCCTCGGCAAGTACAGGTCAGGGGCAGGCAGGAGGCTGCTGCCCTGCAGAGGAGACAGTTGGTGAGAAGCACCTGCAGAGTCACAGGGGGCAGGAGGACGGCTGCTCTGTTGTGGGGAAATGTTAGGTATTTTCATCACCTTTGGGTCGGACTGGGTCATCTCTGTGGGTGGATGGTTTATTCCTTAATCTCCACCTTCAGGTCTGTGCTCCTATAGCAGTCTGATCCTTGTCTGGGGGTTTCACATCCTGATCTGCGGTGTTGACCCCTAAGGTCTTAGTTCCTATAATTGGGTCAATGTCTTGTGTGAATCTCTCTACCCCCACATCCTTGTGTGGTTCAGGTTCCTGACCCTGTCTCCTTCTCTATTCTGTATCCTCCATCAGTTTTTGCTTGGTATTGAACATCAGTTCCCCTGCTCACAGAGATCCATCTTTAAAAATTGCACTAGTTTTTAAATGGACATAGCTTTGCAACATTGTATATAATTTAGGTGGCTAGGTGCACATCTCTTTAAATGTTTATTCCCATAGCACGTGCACCTCTAACCCCAACAACCTTCACAGTGCACTGGGCTCCCTGCTCCTAAATCTCACCCATTCCCTGGAATCTTCAATTCTACAGTCAGATTTCTAGCGTTTACTTTGGCTTCATTTTGTCTGTTCCTTTGCTTGGTTTCTCTGGATTCCAAGCATGAGTGAAATCATCCAGTATTTGTCTTTCTCCTTCTGGTTTATTTCACTTAGTAAGATCCTCTCCAGTTCTATCCATCTTGTCACAAGTGCCCGAGTTCATCTTTTTCATAGCTGAGTAGTATTCCATTGTGAATATGTCCCACATTTTTAGATTCACTCATCTGTCATTGGGCACTTATTCATTCCCATAACTTGGCCACTGTGAATATTGCTGCAGTGAACATAGGAGGCCACGGGGACTCTTGCAGAGGACAACAGACCCTCACAGGAGTGCCACAGCTTGGCACACAGGAAGGACATGCAGGACCTGAGTCCCCTGCCCTCAGGCTCCTGCAGGGGCAGAGGGCGGCAGTGCTGTGCAGTGCCTAGAAGCGACCCTGGGCGTGGTGAGCAGCAGGAGGTGTGCACGGGGCTTCAAGGCCCTTGGACTCCTCACATAATACAAAGCAAGATAAAAATTAAGCATTTTCAACAGCAATAAAGACAAAAAAACCAAAAATGAGGAGACAGGGACAGACTGGGGACACTTGGTGGGGAGAGGAGGAGGAGGGTTGAGGGAAGATGGGAGCACAGGGGACTGAGGTGATGGTACACTGGTGAGATGGTGATGGGGAATACATGGGGATTACAATTGATGGCAAATATATGTAAATTTAAAAAATTTATATTAATAAAAAATATTATTGGAAAAAAAATTAAGCATTTTCAGACAATAACTAAGGAGCATGAGTCTAAGCTCGGGCCTTTGTGAGACCAGAGCCCGGTATGACTTCATCGGTCCACCAAGCCATCTGTGGTTTTCGCGGCAGTGGGTAGAAGGCCATCTCTGCCCAGCCCCAGAAGCCTCAAACCCCTGGACTGATGAGGAGACGGAGGGGCAGAGACTTCCCCAAGGTCCAGAGACGGTCGGAGGCAGAGCTCGGTCTGCGGCCTGCCTGGAGCCCCCAGCCTCACGGCTTCGAGGCAGCGTGGTGAGCAGGCTCAGGCTGGGGTGACCATTCCTCTGTCCTTCACTCCCAGGTTTTCCAGATGGCGGCGCCTGGCCTTGTCCTGTCTCCAAGGGGAGGCTGCAGGGAGGTCATGGCCTCCTCCTCTTAGGGAGGCAGGTCCTTGGGTCCAGTATGTAGTCGTTGTCCTTCGGGAAAGGTCGTGAATCTGCAGGCAAAGCGGCAGAGGGCCACGTCCTCCCTGGCGGCTGCCTGGTTTGGGCTAGCAAACAGGTTGGGCCCAGAAGTGTGGACTTGGTGTGTCTGCTCTCTGCTGTTAGACTCAGGTCTGCACTTCTTAGACATTTACACCAATGGAGACATAACTGCTAGTGTCTTTTTTAAAGTAAGATTTATTTTTATTTATTCATGCATACAGGAACTGGGCTTCAGGCCAGAGGTATGGGGCATGGGGGAGAGGATTCACCAGAGACAGAGTGGGGAATGGGACAGGCAGATCCACTGAAACCCACTCCTGTGGGGCGCAGCGTGGAGACAGGAGAGGTCTGCGCACCATGTGGGTCAGCTCCCTGGACGGGGATTGAACTGGTGCTGCAGTGGCTGCCAAAAGCCTTCTTCTGCTGAGACTTTACCCCTGCACCACCAGGGAGGTCCCCGGCTTATGTCTTGCTATCCGATAGGATGTCTTTCCATCACTACACTCCAGTTTATATTTTCAAAAATTTTCTGTAAATGGAATTACATTGTTTCATCTCTGGCTTCTTCCATGACTTGGCAAGATGGTTTCAAATTCCAGGATGTGAGTGGGGAAATCTCACACAGTCAAGACACTCGCAGGGCTGTAAAACCAGGGACTGCAATACAAAAGTTAAGCAAATTGCAGGTTGTTGTCGAGCGAGCAGTGACCCCCTGGTGGGTGTGGCGCGTGCTCCGTGTGTTGTCTGCGTCTGCGGATGGACGCCTGCTGCAAGCTCGTGCAGTGGCCGCTCTGGCGCGTCAGGGACGAAGCTCTGGGACAGACGAGGACAGACTGACAGACGAGGCACCGCATGGACATTCGTCTCATTTCTCTGGGGAAATACCCAGAGAGGATCAGCTGAGCCGTACGGTTTAGCCATCGACGGAGCTACTGAACGCCTGTGAGGAAAGTGTACCGTCTTCTCTCGCACCGTCCGGCGCGCTGACGCGGCGTCCCGGAGCCGCTACCGCGCGGCCGTCGGACGTCCGCTCTTGGCCACTCTGGCGGGCTCTGAAGTGGTATTTCCATGGCGGCGCTAAGTAGCATTTCCCTCTTGACTGAGATGCGGAGCGTCGTCTCGTGGGCTGTAGAATTAAGTATTCCAATCTTTGGCCAATATTAAAAAGTTAGGGTTTTGTTCTTATCAAGTTTAGGAGGTTTATGCATTCTGAATTTAAGTCTTTGTCAGAAGTGAACTGAAAATATTTTATTTTGTGAGTTGCCTTTTCATTTCTTTAAGGAGTATTTTAATGAACAAAGTTTTTAAAAGAAATATTGATAAGGCCTAATTTGTTAATTTTTTCTTATATAACTTGTGTTTTAGGTTCCCGATCCTTTTCTCTCTGTGTATCTATGGCTTTATCTATCTTTCTATGCATTCATCTATCCAAAGGTTTTAGTTTGACCAAGTTGTTCGTTTCCGAAGAACAATAAAAATAATCACACAATATAATGTACTACGCTAGGAGATTAAATAGCAGAGCATGCAGTGTTTTGATTTGTGATCTATTAACTCTACGTGTACACACAGTGATGTTCACCACTGTAATATTGAGATCCCACTCCACCAATACGGTATCTGCTTCTTTCTTTTTTCTTTTTCAACCATATTATTTTTATGGAGGTAACACTGGTGTCTGCAGCACATATGATTTAGAGATAGTCACACCTCTTCAGACATATGTACAAACAGCCCCCACCCCAGGACACCCAGACCCCTCCACCGTGGCCTCAGACCCTCTCCTCTTGCTCCTCACTCCATCCTTCCCTTATAGCAGCCTCAGTTCTGCACTCAGATTTCTAGTGTTTGTTTTGGTTTAGTTTTTTCTGTTTCTTGGTTTTATTTTTTTAATTCCACATATGAATGAAATCATCTATTTGTATTTCTCCTTCTGGTTTGTATTGCTAGCATAATCGTTCCAGTTCCATTCCTGTTGTCACAAAAAATGCAAGATTCAATCTTTTTTATTCTAGTAGCTGAGTAATATTCTATTGTGTCCATATGTAACATCTTCCTTACTCACTCATCTGTCCTTGAGTGCTTAGGTTGTTTCTATAACACGCTGTTGCTAATGGTGGTGCAATTTACACAGGACTTTGTGCATCCTTTCAAATGAGTGTTTTTGCATTCTTGGGGCAGGTACCCAGGTGTGTGATTAATAGATCGTATGGTTAGTCAATTTTTAATATTTTGAGAAACCCCCCATATTTTTTCCCATGGGGGTGAACCAGTCTACAGTCCCAACAAAAATGGGGAGGTTTCTTTCCTTCACTCCTGTACCAAATTAGCTTCTAGTCTTTTTGATATGGGCCAGTCTCACAGGATTGAGGAGGTGTCTCACTGATGTTTTGATTTATACTTCCAGAGAAGTGATGCTGAACATTCTTTCCATGTGCCTATTGGCCATCTGTACGTCTTCTTTGGAGAAGTATTTATCTCTTTTGCTCATTTTCAAATTAGGTTATTTGTTTCTTTTGTTTATTTGTATGAGTTCTTTGTAGATCATGGGATTGTACTGAATCTGTACATTGCTCTGAGTAAGATGTTCATTTAAACAACATTAATTTTTCAGTACATGAGTAGGAATATCTTTTAGTGTTTTTTTTGTCCTCTATTTCTTTTAACAGTGTCTTCTTACAGTTTTTATTTTACACAGCCTTCACCTCCTTTGCTAAGTTTATTACTAAGTGTTTAATTCTTTTTGATGCAATAGTAATAAGATTAATTATAAAATTTCTTTCTCTTCTAGTACATGGTTTGCACGTAGGACCGCAACCAATTTTTGGATATTGATTCTGAGACTACTAGTTTCCTGTATTGATTTATTGTTTACCTGCCTAGAAGCCAAATTCTTCCCACTGTTTTGGGGAGCTCTGCCCTGTCCAACATTGTCTGATCTCCCTGCTTCTGCTCTTCCTTCTGCTCACCTGCTCACCCACACCGACTCCTTGTTGGTCCTAACATGTCACACTGGACAGTGTCAGGTCCTCTGCGATGCTGTTCCCTCTGCTTGGAACGCTGTTCCCCAGTAGGTCTGTATGACCAAGCCCTTGTTCCCTCCACTTTGTTGCTCAGATATCATCACTGTCCACACTGTGTAATGCTGAAATCTCCCACCCCCTCTCCCATTTTACTCTGTGTGCTTCTTCCCCTAGATCTAGAATTTCCCACATTTCTAGAATACGACCTCCTAATTCATCATGTCAGTAATCAGTCTAGATCTGGTAGAATGTAAATTCACACAAGGATAGAGAACCTAGTTTTATTCACTGCTGCAAGACACATAGATGTGTCTTGCGTATACCAGATGCTCAGTAGGTATTTGCTGAATTAATAAATTTGTCAGAGTCCAGCTCTGACTTGAAGGCCAGGTCTCTGAAGGATGAAACGGAGTTGGCTGCATGGAGGGATTTGAGTAGCTAGCACACTTGAGTGTGATATGCATCCTCCTGAGAGACTCAGCAGGTCTTTATTATACACTTTAAACAGGCAGTGGGATTACATCAACATATGCATACATCAGGAAGATAAAAATCATTACATTTTTTAAGAACAGCTTGGGGTCTTGTGACCCACAGTCAAAATTTATGACATAGGCAGTGACAAAACCCAGACAATCATTTTTTTAACTGCTAAAACTATTGAAATCGATCAATCTATGTTAAGGCAATCATACCAATTATCTAAGCAATCACAACTTAATTATTTTGCTTTTTCACTCTGAGTATAAGATTGATTATTAGTCACAGGGTTTGAGGTGGAACTAATGTCAGCACTCTGAAAAAACTGCAGGTGTGTGGGAAGAGGAAGGTACCAAACTAACACCTAAATCACATTTATGCCCTAATGTTTGATCTTCAAAAGGAGTCAATGATATCAGTATCTTCTAAATCTGTCTGATCGATTATGTATTCGTCACTAGGGAGTCTTCCTATACTAGATTAATTTTTATTTTTATTTATTTTTTTAAAGATTTATTTATTTATGCACACAAGAGCTGGGGTACAGGCCAGAGGTGTGTGTGTGTGTGGGGGAGGGGGACGGTGAGAGGATTCGCCATAGAGCACAGGGAACAGAACAGGCAGATCAACTGAAGTGAGGGGAGCAGCGGGCACAGCAGGAGAGGTCTGCCGCACCATGTGGGTCCCCTCCCTGGCCGGCAGCAGGGATCAAACTCGTGCTGCAGTGGCTGTGGTTTTGCTTTATAGTGTGTTGCTTAACCGACTGTGCCACCAGGGAGGCCCTGGATTAAGTTTTAATTAAAACAAAAAGTAAAAAAGGGAAGGGAGGAGAACATGGGGGGTTTGTTACCTTAAGGAAGGTAGAGCCCATTTAGCAAAGGCAGAAGGAAAATGCAGAGCCTCACACAATGGCCCAAGTTACAGAAAGGTCATGCTTAGGTCCCCGAAGCTTGTAGCCCCAGGTAAATGTTTATGTCTGGAAATTTTCCTAATGACTAACTTTGGATTTTGTAGAATAACCACATTCCAGTACATCTATTTTTATCTAGTTATACAGTATTGAGTTTGCATTATGAACTAGCCAATCAGTAGTACGTCATCACAATGCACGGTAACCAATTACTTTGTTTGGTAACACAGTCAATTGTACAACCACCCCCTGGGTACTTTTCCAGTAAGTACATTTCTAAAGTTTTACAAAATTTTAATTATAAAATCAGCCAAAACAAAACAAAAAGGAGTCCAGCGGGGCCAACTGTGGAGCCCCCGATATTTCAGGATATGAGCTCATGACTGACTATTGTCTCACGGCACGAGTAGCATGCCCCCATCATAGGTTACTGATCTCTGAGAGTCTGGGAAGTCCTTTGTGACCCTGCTGGAAACCCGCACTGAACGTGGCACTGTGCATCTGGCCACGAGGGGGCAGTCCTGACCTGCAGGGCAGCCCCAGCCTCCTTTGCACAAACAGCTCAGTGACCTGCTTGTTTCTTTGAGCCAAGAGGATCTGCCCGCAGGACTGGACAGCACGAAAACTCATGGGAGAGTATTAACGCCCCTCACTGTCTAAGCCCTTGGGGTGAGGACGCAGAGCGAGAGCTTTCCTGGGGGATGGACAGCACAGTGATGGTGATTCGCTGCGCTGATGGAGCCTGATGTGTGTGCCATTTGCGCAGGAGTGTAGGTTTAGAAGTGGTGACAGCACAGGGCCATGAAGCATGAAGTAGCCTGACAAGTCTAAAGTGGATTTAACCACCAACACACAGCTGTTCTCCACCTTAGTGTGAGACTGTGACCCTTTCTGCCCTGTCCCTCTAGCCCCAATCACCTTCCGTCGCCCGGGAATATTGGGGTCCTCTGCCGTGTGGAGCCAGCAGGGTCGGGGCAGGGTCTCCATTGACTCAGGTGTGTGGAGAAAGGAGAGTCCTGGGGCCCTCAGTGGCTTTTCCAGGCTTATGCTCTTGCTTCGCCAATTGTTGGGGACAAGCCTGAAGGCTGGCAAAGCCGGGAGCCAGGGTGCTGGGTGCCAGGAGGCTGCAGGGCTTCCAAAGCCCCAGGAATCTCTACTCTCCCTTTGGGCTCTCTCTGGCCTTCTCTCTGGTCTCTTCCCCTCGTAGCCGCTCCGTGTAGCCGTCCCCCCTTAGCTGTCCTCCTGTCTCTCAGTGATGGCACTTATAGCCTCCGCACACCTATGGGTGCCCACACTGTGCTCCGGTGTCCGCCGTCAGGCACGTAGCCCTGCGCCCACGCTCCCAAGCGCCTTCTGCACCAGGCTGCAGGCGACAGCCACAGAGTCAGCAGCATACAAGCCTGACTAATTCCTGACTCTACACCTGGTCTCCCTTTTCTAGGGTCTCCTTCCCCATGGCTGGCAGGGACAGCCTCACTGTGGGGAGCGCGCCATGACTCTGTACTTCCTGCAGGGGGCAGCACGTGTGCAGTGTAGGCTGCTCTGCTGCTCTCCACCTTGTTTGGCTGTGGGCAGGTGACTCTCTGAACAGATTCTGCAGCCCCAAAACAGGGATCTGGTAGTATCCTCCCAGGCCCCCAATATTGGTATGAGATTTAAAGAGGACAAGTTAAACCCTTGGTGCAGTTTCTTCCTCCTCTGTCACCTCTCACCATGGGCACTGCTGTCACCCTGTCACTGTTGGCACTCACGGGTTACTGGTCTATCTCCTCTGTCTTTTCCCTCCCTTGGACTGAGCTCAACAGAACAACCAGGAAAGTCAAAATCTCTGGACACCTGGAGACAACCTGCCTGGCAGGTCAGAGGTGAAGAGAAGAGGAGAGAAAGGAACAAGAGGGAATGACTCACTGGAGGACAGAAGAGTCTCCTGGGAGGAGCAGAGTGGGAGGAAAGTGGGGCTGTGCCACTGACCTTGAACCCTAATATCTCTGCTCAGTCTGGACTGTTTTGAGCCAGTGGGTCACAAATTGAGACAAAGGGGAAGTGCTATAGGACTAAGACTCCAGCTCTTCCTAAAACTTTCTTATTAATATAATAGGTCATCTTTCTTAACCTGCTCCTGGAGCTTCTGCTTCTCGGTTTCTCAGAATTGAAAGTTGTTTCTGTTTCAGGGCCTTTGCACTGCCTCCCCCTCTGTCTGGTGTACCCTCATCACCATCTGCACAGAAGACCATTCTGGGAGACCTTTCCTGATAAGTCTCCCTAAAGTGGTCATTGATCCAGTCTTATGTTGTTCCCCCTCCATTAATTCCCTACTTGCTTATTATTATAAAGTGCTCTTATTTTGTTCCCTTATTTGCTCATTTGCTTACTGTTATGCAGACTGAGCTCCACAAGGACAGTGTCCTATGTTCCTCTCATAAAAAAGTTGTATAGCTTAGAGAAGATGATATCCATGAAATAATTGGTGGCAGTAAATGCTTCCTAAATGTGATTTCCAGGTAATAATGCTCTAAAAATTGTCCTCTTAGCTCTGGCAAGGGTGTCGAGAAAAAGGAACTCTTCTAAACCACCGGTGGGAACGCAAACTAGTTCAGCTCCTGTGAATAGATTTCTCAAAGATTAATTATGGACCTGCTGTAGAACCCAGTAATTCAACTCCTTATTTCAAAAACCAATTTTAAAGGAAACTTGCTTTCCTATGTTGACTGTAGTGAATGTTACAGTGGCTAAATTATAGAAAAAAACTTAAGTGTCCCCAACAGATGAATGGATCAAGAAGATGTGATGTATGCAACAAAGGAATATTACTCAGTGATCAAAAATTATAAACTCATGCCTTTTGCTGCAACATGCTTAGATCTAGAAGGGGTAATGCTAAGTGAAATAAGTTATAAGGGGAAAGATACATATTGAATGGTGTCACTAATATGTGGAAAACAGAGAAACTAAACTAAGAGTCAGATAAAGACAAGCTTAAAAACTAACCCTTGAAAGCTGACTATATAACTGAAGCACCCAGAAGGAGAGAGACGGGAAGATGAGAACTAACAGGGAAGGAGCACAATGGACTACAGGTGATTTGGTGGTGGCTACACTGTGGTGATATCTGAGAGGGTATAGAAAGATTTCCTCAATTAAAAATAAATTAAAATAAACAAAAATAAGTTTGAAATTTAATATTAATGCTTTATTTTCTGTGTTTTATCTCACAGAGATAAAAACTGCACGAAGATAGAGGAGGTATTCAAGAATGCGTTTGTTTCTAAAGACCCTTGCCAGATTAAAGAAGAAGATTATGAGCCAGTAAAGGATTTGGTGGCACAAGATATACCTTGCGGCAAGGTAATCAGGTTCAGTGATTTATTTCAAAATTATGATAAAAGTCAGAAGCACAAGGTCCCAGGGACAAATTTTCACTATGATGAGGAAAGAGGAAAACTCTGAACATGAGAATATATGGATGCTTGGCTGGGATGGGTTTGTGGGCTCTTGGACCAAAGATCATTAGGATGTAGGACACCTGGAGGAAAGGGAGGGAAATGGGGACACGGAAAGAAGAAAGGAGACTAAGCCAGAAATTGGGCAAAACACACTGACCTTGGAATCCAACTAAACTCATTGCAAACAAAATAAAGTTAATGCGACTTTATGGAATTACAAAACATTCTCCCACCTCCCATGATGATGATGACGACAACGATGTCGGTTGCATCTGTAGATGCGGTTGCTGCTTACTAAGGACTCTTAGCCCTTATCCTGTTAGACCTCCACGGTCAACCTGTGGAACATGTGGGTCAGAGGTCAGCATTCCCATTTCCCCAGGAATAAAATGGAGTTTAGTGACCAGTGATGGCCGTGAAAATGACCAGCTGAAATGCTGATGGCCCAACATTGGGACCCAGGGAGCTCTAGGTCTCCATGCACTGGCTACACTGGAAGGGAGCGCATCCCCCCTAACATCACGTTCATCAGGTTTGGGGTCTCTGGGGCGCTAACTTCCATGGACTGAGAAGGCAAAGTTCTTCTCAAGCCACAAGCACTAAACACAGCATGAATCTCCCAGGGGAGTCCACAGCACAGTGAGATAAGCGCAGCATTGAACTGGCAGCAAAGGGGAAGGTAACTCACCTCTTGCAAAGTCTGGCGACAGGTGATGCAGATGGGTGGGCCCTGGTCCAGGGGCTCCTGGCGCCCCCATCTGTGGGGAGACGAAGGCCACGCTCAGAGCCAAGTCTCTGCGGCCTCGGCAGTGTCTGGGGGAGACTCAGGCCCGTGTGGAGCCCATGGCGTCCTCTTTGCCTCAGACGTGGAGCCCGTACTGAGGCCGTCTTTCTGGGCACACTGTCAGGACCGCTGTCCACTGACTGGGCAGGCTCTCTGCACGCGGTCTCGATTGGCCCTTGCTGCTGCCTGCCCTTACCCGTGTCTCATTAGAGGGTCCTGCCTCACTGGCCCTGAGCTGCTCTGTCTCGGTCGGCCCGTCTTCCACCCGTCAGGTCTCCGCAGTGCCAGGGCAGGACGCCTGTCACACAGACGGAAGTCACTGCATCAACCGTATGACAGACAAGTCAGCATTTTGAGGGGCAGGTCAGTGTGCCCCAAATCTTGAGCCTCGTCCGTCGTAGGAGCTGCGCCCTTGTGGAGCGCCCAGGCCAGGACCCCACGTGGGGAGGCCGCGAGGGCCTGGCAGCGGCTTCTCCGCATCGTCCCTGCCAGTCCGGCCGCCCAGGAGTCTGTGCCGGGGCCACTGTCGCCAGTTTGCACGCGGGAGTGAGGCCGAGCGGTGCTCTGGTGTCCGCGGCCAGGCGTGGGGGAGCGGGACGCTGGGCGTCCTGAGGCCATGTGACTGGGCTGGGCTCGAAGCCCACCCTGCACAGCCTGCTCTTGGGGGATGGAGATGCCCATGGAGTGGGAGCCGGCTCTGGAATGTGACGTTCTCGTGTTTACAAGGGACCTTGGAGGAAACTTCCTGTATTCGTTCATTTCTTTTTTTTTTTTTAAGATTTATTTATTTATGCATACAAGAGCTGGGGTGTAGGTCACAGGTGTGTTTGTGTGTGTTAGGGTGGGGAGGGTGTGCGTGGGGGGTGAGAGGATTAACCAGAGACAGAACGGGGAGCTAAACAGGGAGATCCACTGTATACACTGCTGAGGAGAATAGCGGAGAGACAGAGAGGTCCGCTACACCATGGGATCCCTTCCCTGGCTGGCAGCAGGGATCAAACTCTTGCTGCAGTGGCTGCGGTTTGCTTCATAATGCATTGCTTAACCCACTGCACCATGAGGGAGGCCCTGCATTTGTTCATTTCTTTTGTGTGTGTGAGAAGAGGGGACATTGGGAAGACAAGGGATGATGGTTCTAAGAATCGCAGAGCTCAACCCCTAGAAATAGCCCGCAGTCAAAGGATTTGCAGATCACGTTAGGAACTTTGGGATTTCCTAATGCCTCCTCCAGTGTGTTCTGACCTAAGATTTTTTGCTCTTAATGAGCAAAATAAGAATTCATTTTGCACTGTGACCTGGGGCATGCACACACATGCACACACATGCACACACGTGCACCAGCGCTCCTCACCCCTCACACACAAGCCAGGGAGACGCACACCTGCTCTGCACGACGTACTCTGAAGGTCTCTGTGCTTCCCTTTCACCGACAAAATGTGAATTTTTAACTGGGGAACGAGGAGCACAGGGACTACAGTGAATTGGTGGTGGGAATTTTATGGGATTCCACCTGAGAGGAGAAAGCTTGCATTGTACGAAAATGAAGAATGATATAAAAAATATAAAAATAAAATAAATTAAAAAAATTTAAAATGTGGATCTCAATGTGTGTTGTGTTTATCATTTCCCAGGTCGTTTTTTGGAGCAGAACAAAAGAGTTAGCGCATCGTTACGCAGACAAGGGGGAGCTGCTCACCCTGGAGGACACACTCCTGGGCTACACTTTCGATGGCCTCACGTGGTGCGCAGACGACACTGGTGAGGACACTGGGCCGTTGGTGGGGTGCAGAGGCCCTGACTTGGTGGGGCCCAAATGGTCAATGTGCTGAGGGAGCCCCAGCACATTGCCTAGAAAGACCCAGAGCATTTTTATATGGAAAGATATTTTCTTTATTTGTTAAAGATGTAATTATGCATAGAAGAACTGGGGTACAGGCCAGAGCTGTGTGTGGTGGAGAGGGGGGCGGTGAGAGGACTCATCAGAGACAGAGTGGGGAACAAAACAGGAAGGTCTACTGGAATACCACTGCTGAGGGGAGCAGCGGGGACAGGAGGTGTCTGCTGTGCCATGTGGGTCCCCTCCCTGAGTGGGTTTGGAACTCTTGCTGCAGTGGTGCACCCGGTGGGTGGAGGGTCAGGCAGAGGGTGTGCAAGGGAGCGCACTTTGCATTACGGGGTGAAGCAGGCCTGAGGGTCTCACGTCAGCACGGTGAT
>JAGFMF010012217.1:0-20148 GCA_019455555.1 Galemys pyrenaicus
GGGCGGGGCAGAGTGAACTGCCCCCCCCCCCCCCGGCCTGGAGGGTCGAGCTAGGAGAGGCGCCTAAACACCCCAAGGCCAGCGCTTGGGAAATGATCAAAACTGAGCCAGACAGGTGCACCAGGAAGAGGTGTCTGAGTCCTGCTTGGCAGAGAGAAACAGTGAGGCGCTCTGGACCCCAGAGTCCCTGGGCCTGAAGGGGACCGGGCCTGCCGGGGTGCAGAGGTTGGGCGTGGGTGCGTCGAGGGGGCCTCAGCATGAAAATCGGTCTCTGCTGGGTCTGCGGCTCCTGAGTGGCCGCCCCTGTGCTCCGTGGTGCTCGCTGGCTGGGAGTGGGCCCTGTGATTGGAAGCACCTGCGCACGGAGGGCCTCGGCCAGGAGGAAGGGACTGGGGGGTCCATGACTGGCTTTGAGCTGGAGTCTGAGGACCTGAGGGTGTAGGGAGATTTTCCTGAGCCGCCCTCACCCCAGTCTGGTGCCCCCATCTTCCAGTGCAACATGGGCAAGAGCCAAGCCCCTACTTCCCATCCCAGCTCCCCCACTTTGTCGTTGGAAGACCCTCCCTAGGTTCTTCCTTTACCTTCTCTCCTAGCCAGCTGGAGTCTATACAGAGGGATAGTGCAGCCACTTAGGGGGCCTTTGTGTCAAGCACTGAGGTGTCCAATTAATTCTGCCACCCATTGGAGGGGCTAGGGGCTGTCAGTTCTGTGTAGTAGCTATGAAAATTGAAGCACAGAAGGGCATAATTTAGGATCACAGTTCTGCTAAAGGGTGTCAGTGCTGGATATTCCTCCCGAGGGGGACTCCAGAAACCATGGCCTGACTACTGTGCTAGCCAGCCAGCCTTTAGGGCAACCCCCAGTGAGCAAGCGGGAGGTGGTGACAGCTCTAAGGTCCCAGCTCCCTGTTACACTTTATCCCATGATGAGCACGGACTTGCCCTGAGCCAACCCACGGTCTTTCCTTGCCTGCTGTTGTCGCCTCTGGGCACCCAGAGTGGGCTGTGGCCACTCCAAGTCTCCCTCACAGGGTGCTTGGGTGCTGGGCCCTGGTATCAGCTTTCAAGACAGTTGCTGTTTTAGTCCACCATCCAAGCATCCTTGTCTGCCAGTGACCTCCCCCCTGAGGCTGCACTGCAGGGTCATGAGGCGGGGTCTGTAAACTCTGCAGGTCCAGCACCCCCAAAGGCTGTGAGGGAGCAGGATGGAGGCTGGTCCACCCAGTCCCTGGGCGCAAGGACATGCAGTGGGAATTCAGCAGCCTTGGAGTTCTGAAGCTTTTCTGAGCTTTGTACATCTGCCACAGCAGCTGTTACTCCTCTCACAGGAAAGGCAAGCAGCAGGTGGAGAGGAAGCAGTAGCTGTTGAGGGGACAGTCTAGACAAGCCAGGTGTGCTGGAAAGATGCCTTTCAGAGGAAGTGCTCACCTCTGTCTATGCCTCCTGTAACCAATGCCAGGGAACGTGGTTCAGCAGAGCAGGTGCAGGAAAGTCACAGGGAGTTGCCGGCTGGGGCCTGTGGGTGTGAGGGCCTGGGGGAGGGAGGCAGTGTGGAGTTCTTCCCGCTCCTGTGCTCTGAGGAGTCTAGAGCAGACCTGGGAGTTCAGCTGGGTGTGGTCAGTCCCTGGTCCCCCTCAGCCCTGTCTCTTGTGTATGTGCCTTTCTCCCTCCAGCTGCTGCTGCTCACCCTGTGTCTTTGGGTCGCTTCCTTCTTTGCTCCCCTCTCGAGAGGCTCCCCCACTCCATCTCCTGGAGCCCCTCATGAATGGTGCCCCTTCCCAAGAGGATGCCCCCCTTCTGATTACCCCCTCTCCCTTTGTCTTACTGATCTCTCCTGCAGCACTTGAAGCTGAAGTACCCTGACCTCTGGCTCCCTCTCACTATATTTCCTGCCTCCTCTGAGTCCTGGTGTGGAGACCCCACCCCCTGACCTCAAGAGCTGCAGGGTGGGCCCGCCCCTGGCTGTGCTGGGCCTTCTCCATCATCCTAGGACTGAGCTAGTCTCCTCCCTTCCTCAGGTGCTCCCTCTTCTACAAGCTGCTCTAAGCCAAAGCTAGAGATGACTTCTCTCTCCATGGTTCAGCCCTTGACAGCCTGCTAGTGTGGACCCTCCCGCCACAGCCAGGCCCCTGGAGACCTCATCAGGTCTTCCAGGGATAGGTGGAAACAGCAATTCAATTCCTCTGGTTTGTCTGGGTCATTGGCAGGGGGCTAGTTAGTGATAGGACATCTCTGGGGACAGAAGGGTCAACTGCTGGGAAACTGAGACGGCCCTGGAGTTGGAACCTTGAAGGATGTGGCATGGATGGTGAAGAGTGAAGAGCTGCTGAGTTTCATGGGGACAAAGAGCAGCCCTGACCCAACTGGAGTGGGGGCAGAAGGCAGGAGGGCAACCTCAGGGGCCAAAATGTGGCTTACTACTTAGCAGTGCCGGAGGAAGAGTAAAGCGGTCACCTGGAGTTCTCTGTACCACCCAAGTGTCCAGGCCTCAACTTGGCTCTCGCTCTGCCATCATCGAACGCAGACAACTACAGCCCTGGCAATGCCTGGACAGAGAACACACTAGTGGTTGAAGTTGAAGGCCCCGCAGGACAGATCGAGAGAGAGCTGCCTCCTGACCTGGAGGCCTGGGCCCAGGACCCTCCCGTGTTACCAGTCTGAGTCCCCTGACCCTCTCTCTTCCCCGGGGACCTCATTCCTTATGAGGGAGAACCACAGCCTGGAGCTGCCCTGCTTTCCCCCTCAGAGAGTCTGCCCTGCCGGATCTGCTGCTGGGCCCCAGGGAGATCAGTGACCACTTGTCATAGGGGGCAAGGGGGTCCTCTCAGATGTCCTTTGAGGCCACTGCCACCTCCCATTTTGGCTTAGGGAACGTGCTCCCAGAGATTTCTCCCCCTCCATGCCCATGAAAGAGGGCCTCCCAGCAGGGACAGTGTCTGCCCTCTGACCCCTGTCTACCCCTGGACACTCTGGAAACAACAGGGTCATTTCCATTGCAGAGGGAGTTAGAGGGAGGTGAGGGGTCCAGCCCCTCTCAGAGTATCCTGCTCCATGGTCTGGTCTCTGCTCACAGCCAGTGCTGGTTGGAGGTACCGGCTCCCATGGTGTTTCCCTCTAGGACAGACAAAGCAGAGCGAGTATCACTTTAAACTTCAGGGCAAGTCTAAGCACCTGACTTGCTGAATGAAGTGGTCAGGGCTGGGTCAGCACCCATGAGTCCACTTCATGGAGCACCCCATCCCTCTGGGGTTCATAGGCTTGGTGCGGTTCTTGTCAGCCAGTTTGTGCCTCAGGGACATCAGGGCCACCAACTGTGCGGGAGAGTGGGATGTGGAAAGGAGATGCTTGCTACACCACTGCCTCCTCCACCCTCATGCCTTTTGGAGCTAGTGACTGTGTAACCAAACGCCTCCTGTGACCCACCAAACCCCTTAATGCCCTTCATGGACAGATCCCCCACAACCTGGAGCAGAAGAGGCATCGGGGGTCCTTGAAGTGTCCGTAGCAGCAGCCACAGCAGCCAAAGAGCATATAGAAAAGCAGGCAGTGGGAAGCATCCAGGAAGAGCTGGTCCCTGGGGTAGAATTGAAAGAGGCACCTGGCACAGTCCCAGGGAGTTGGTGAGTCTAGTGGGATGACCCTGGTGGTGCATCCACTAGGGGGCGATGGAGAGGCACCCTAATACTGGTCCAGAGCCTTTAATGATCACACAGTAAGCCTTTGTGTGAAGCACCCTGTCTGCACTTTCTCCATTCTTCTGCTCCCATTTTCAGCTTCTGAGGTTGAGGCCAAGCAGGGACAGAGAAGAGCAGTAGGTATCTGCTCCCACCTGCCTCCTGACCCTTGATGGCCAGCGGCAAGTTTGTTGGTACAAGGAAAGGTCCGAGGCCCTGTAAATCCTCAGTTCGTACACTACAGGTGCCTGTGCCTGAGCAGGGATTCCAGGCTTCATTACTCCCTGAGGGCTCTTAAAGTCAGCCCCATGCCTTGGGGCCATTTCAGCACTAACTACCCTCCAGCCCAAAGAAGGGGAGAAGGAAGGGTTCTCCATTCATTAAGGTGGTGGTGTGGTTTTTAATGGAGACGCATAAAAAAAAAAAGCTTATCTTAATATTTAAAATATTCTTTGGGTCTGGTGAATATGCAAATGTGTTGATACCTGACATTTCTTGTAGGATGTGGTTGCATCTTAGGATATTAGTGTATATGGACCTACCTGGTATGTGAGTCCTGTTTGGATGTGGGATCAGTGGTATGTAGCCTAAGATTGAGAAAATATCCAATTAACAGGATGGGAATGTGACCCAGAATTACTCAATGTTATAAATAAGAAAGAAAGCTTCCTTTGTAGGGTTCTAAAGAAAGACTTGGTATTTAAATTAAATCAGAGTACAGAACATGGAAGCTATATGTGATTTGAAACTTGCATAAAATATTTTCTCATGAGTGGATTCATATCATGGCCAGCTTTTTTCTTTTCAAACAATGGTACAGGAAAGATTGAGTCCCTCTCAGTCTACGTAAGACAGCTGCCATCAGTGATTGTCCCATTACTGATAGGACTGGTTACCTGGTTCAGAGGACTGGGTCCCAACTTTTTCCACTATAAAGTTAATATTCTCCCTGTTACTAATAAAGATCTGGAAGGGTTTTACTGAGACATATGCTTAACCCGTCACATTTCATCTGGAATCTCCCATAGATTCTGAGCTTCCATTAACTTGCAGTTTTCGTTGGAAAAGTGAAGGCTCTCCATTGCTCAGGGGAAGAAAATAGTGGCTTTTTCTTCCAAAACTAACATATCAGTCTTTGACCACTGAAGTTTATACTCTAGGGCCTCTTAGTGACATAGGTTTAAGTGTCCTCATTATTATTGCTGTGGCATAAGTTCGATCCCCGGCCAGGGAGATAACCCACTTATGGCACAGCAGACCTCTCTGGTCTCTCCCCTTGTTCCCTTCAGTAATGTATTTCAGTAGATTCACCTGTTCTGCTCCCCACTCTTCTCCAGTGAATCTTTTCACCCCATGCACCTCTAGCCTGCACCCCAGTTCTTCCACATCAGAGTAAAAAGTTTTCACTTTATTACAGTCACATCAGTTATTCTTTTATTGTAGTATTTTAAGAAATGGGAACAAGGAATATTTGTGTTTAGCTATCTTAAAAATCTATAACAACACACAATTGAAAAATGAAATTATTTTAAGGAAAAAATTGGGGATTTGTATGTGTAAAGAAGAAAATCTTCAGTGTTTCCCTCTTGACATCAATCTTCCTGTTTCATGAGGGATCTGCTTCTTCCACTCTAAATTAATGGTAGATCTAGAGAAATCAGTGATGTAGCATTTCAAATCTTTAAATCATAGATCTATTCCTCATTTTTGGTTCAGTTGTGCTTTGAAAGTAAATTAAACAGCTGCAGATTGAAAACACTTCCAGTGTGTTCTACAGGGCCTGTCAAAAAGATAGCATTTGGAGAGAAGGTGCTCCATAACCTTCTAGACTCTTCTAGAGACTTCTCTGATGAGCACAGTACTGCATGGGAAATGGTAGAAACCCCAGCATGAATCATCTTTCGTTTTTCTCATATACAGGCCATGTGATCTCAAACATGAACCGGTCACCTTTTTGGAGCAAAGGCAAGAGCCCTGGGATGAGAAGAGAGAGGAGACAGTGGACATATCCCCAGGTAGGTGGGGATTGAGGCCGCCGATGACACAGATGGGAGGGGCCAGAGGAAGCCCCACCTTACTATGTGGCGTGGGAAGAGCTGCTTTGAAGGGATGATGTTGGCAAGTCTGGGTGTAGTTATCTTGCTCACAGTGGGACATCTGCCCCGACCTAATCAGCTCCCAAATCTTGTGAGCATTCTCCTCCTCCTCCAGTGATCTCCTGTGGCATTCACCCTTGGAGCCCCACGGTAGAGGTGTTTGTATGATCTGACCCCGCTTCCATTGCTTGAAGGAGCTGCTCATGGAATTCCTGCATGGAGGAACCGTGCGAGTTTCTTACTGTCTTTAAGTGTCTCCTAGAGACGTGCACACGTTCTCCTACAACGTTGGGGAGGTAGCTAGACTGGCCCTTCCCTAGCAGATCTTACATGAGCAGGCCCCTTAGGACACCTCAGTGGCCCAGTCCCCGACTCTGTCCTCAGGATGTACTTAGGAGCCTCACAGTGTTGACCTTGAGCCCAGAGCAGAATCCCCTGGTCCCTTCATTAAGACGTAATTGATGCTGCGCTCTACAAAGACTAACTGAGAGTCTCTGTGGGAGGGACATAGGTTTGAGTAATTTCTGAAAACCATACAAGTGACCCTAGTATGAAGCCACGGCTGGTTATTTTGCTCATTGCCAGTGAAGACACTCACAGCTTCTGCAAAGAGGACAGTTTCTGTTCACCACTGGCAGGTTGAGAGAAGGCAGTGGTGTCTGAGCAAGGCTGTTTTGGGAAAACAACACATCTTGATTCATGAACACAAGGTTTACTGAGCACCTACTGTGTGCTCACAGGAATGAAGGTGCGCTGTTTTGGGGCACTGTGCTCGGAACCTCACATATAAGATGTGAGTTAATCCTAATGGTCTCCTGGGATTGGGATTTCTGTGTTCCTCTTCTGGGGTATTTAGAGGCTGGTCTTGCCTTGTCTGAGTAGAGACTTGCTTTTTCTCATTCATGACCACTGATTATAAAATTATGTGCACACAATGGCCCAAAAGTAAGTGGATGAGAGAGGGGAGACAAAAAGGAAGGGTGGATTAGTGGTTCGGAGGGAATCTCGATGGCTTGTATATTTGTACACTTCGTGTTCTTTTTCAATGTGTGCAGTAGCGATGCATCCTGGGCATGGACATCGTGCTGCTCGTTACTTTGGAAGTGCCATTTAGCCAGAAAGACAGAAATTGACTGAACAAATCTTAAGACCTTTGATTACCTTTATTTGATTAAGAACATCAGAAAATTGCAATTGTGAATGCCAACTCTGGACTCGCATGGCAGACTGCCAGGACTCTGATCTGCTCAGAGAGGAGAGAGATGGGGTTGGGCATGGGGCTGTGTATTTCAGGGCAATTTCTGGGCCTGCAAGTTCAGCCATACGAAAATTGGAGCTATCCTATAGTTGTGCAAGCCCTGTTTAGGCACAGAGCCATATTCTGGATGCAGATTTGGGGGCAGTTGAGTCTGTACTCTGTTTTTGACCTGAAATATGAAATGTGGAGGGTGAAAACCACGGGGGTCAGTGTGCAGTCACCTCGCCCGCAGCCTGAGCTCAGGTGTGTGGTCTGGATGAGGCGCAGTCTAGGCTGGTGGTCCTGAGACCAGTGACTGCAGCGTTTGCCCCGGACGGGCAGGTGGAGAATCCTCTGTGCACGGTTGCGGTTTTGGGCGGGAACCCGGAGCTATCTGGGAGCCAGGCTGAGCAAATACGATGTACTCTGCCCTCCTTGTAATTACCTTTAACACTGCAAGCACAGATGTAAATTGTCACAATTTTCTTTCATTTGATAGGGTGATTTAGCAACTGTGCCTCCAACCTAAGACTGCAGTCGTGATGGCACAACAGCCTCATGTCTCAAAACCACCAGATAATCAACATTTGTATAAATCATAGCTCCTCTTTCCATGATATGTGTGATAGCAGGAGAAGACACATTCATGATGTAAATGTGTTGACTGGAGTGAAGGTGTTTCATTCACAATTACAGTAGAATGTAATGTTTCAAAACATGCAATATATATGTCTCAGGCTGTACATATATCACTATCACATAAGAAAAAGCAATTTAATTTATGGCAAGTTTTTATATTATACAATACTTTAGTGTTTATGTGTATTGCAATTTCACATAAACTCAAAAATGGCTAAGGAGGATACATATCTAGCTAAAGAAAAGTTTTGTATTTGGAGATCTATCACTGATTAGAGGTAGTTTATGGATTTTTTTTTGAAATTTTGTTTAAATATTTTATAGTTTTACACTAATTTTGTTTAAAGTTTTTTATTGCCTCCACCAAACTGCCATCTGCCTCTGTGCTTATTATATTTATAAATTAAATGTTTCTGTATAATTGTTTTCCATAACAAATTTCCATGTATTCAACAGTTTTTTAAAAACCTTCATTTGATCAGAATTATTTGTGCTGGGCTGGGCTTGGCTTTCTGTAAGTCTCACAAGCTCACTCTCAAGATTTCAGCAATCATAAGCTCTTCTTATCTGCAGCCACTATGGGAAAATTCACTTCCAGGTTCACTAAGTGGTTGGCACAATTCATTTCCTCATTGTAGTTCCCACAAGAAGCCCTCTTGGTTATGCTTTGTATCCTCCAAAGAAAGAAAATACCATTTACTTAACATTTTACCTCTGATTCAACTGAAGGGAGCACCATAGTATTTTACATAATTTTTGTCTCTTGGGCTCAAATTAGAAACTGTCAACAATAGAGGTTTTAAAAAATGCAGTCAGTGAATTGATGGAGAATAAGTCATGTCCAACCCTCATCCTGCAACTTCTACTGCTTATACTCCCAAATCTCCCATTATAACCTCAACCTCTTCACCCCTGTTAACATTATTCTTTAAGGAAACATACATATCCATCTCCAAATGACCATACATTTCTCTCCCATGTCTATTCTGTGCATTTATTTTTATATCTTTATTTTTTAATTTATATTTTCTTATTTTTAGGTAAAATTTATAACACTGTATATGATTTAGGAGTATATGTTTCTATTTCTTCAAATATATTTCTTCACACCACACCAACTACCAAACTACTCAATCCTCCACCAGTGTCTATTGGGACCTCTCCCTATTTTGCTCCCCCTCTCTTACCCCCACCCCCACTCTAGTAACCTCAATTCTGAGCTCAGATTTCTACGGTTTATCATGGTCTGTCTATTTTTTTGTATTCACATGAGTGAAGTTGTCAGCTATTTATCTCTCTGACTTCACTTGGCATAATCTCTTCCAGATCCATCCACATTGTCACAAATGGGAAAATTTCATCTAATTTTTCTATAAGTAATATTCTTGTGTCTCACAACACCTTCTTAATCCACTCACCTGTCCTTGGGCAGATAAGTTATTCAACAGCTTAGGGCTTATAAATATCCTGCAAAATCCTTTCAGTCAGAACCACCATCTTCAGTAAGTCTTCAAAATGACCAATAGAAAAGGAAAGAGGAGAGGCTCTTACTATGTTGTATAGATCTTTTAGAAAACAGAGTTGTTCTTTTGGCCATACATATGCAAATCTACAAGAAAGGTTTTATTGTAGGGAATGGGCACTATTCAAAAAGGGTGCCCCTCATGTGTTACCATGGCAAAACTGGAAGAATCTATAATGTTCCGCAGTATGCAGTTGGAATTGCTATAATCAAAGATCTTTGCCAAGACAATGTTTGTCTTGAAGAGCTGAGATAGCGTCCTGAAACATGCAAAAGAAAATGATAAAAAAAAAACTCAAAAGAAAAATCTTCCACCCAGAGAAGCACACTTTGTGAGAACCTGTGGAAGAGTTGCTGGAATCCATTCCCCATAAACTCATGGCATGATAGATGTGACAAAAGAAAAAAAAGACCTCTAGACTATAAAAATATTTTTCTTGATTGAACAGACATGAGGTGTTCCCGTCTAAAAAAAGTCTGGGTTGTCGGAAAAGTCATGATGCGTTTTTGCATACAAAAAAAAATACTTTGTGATTTTTCCAACAACCCAATATTTAAATATTTACCAGTTTTACATTCTTCAGATAATTACCTGAAAGTGAAATTGCTGGGTAATATGATAAATCTATTTTTAGCATCTTGAGAAACCTTCATACTATTTTACATAGGGACTGGACCAGTGTATATTCCCTCCAGCAGTGTGGGAGGGTTCCTTTTTCTCCACACCCTTGCCTACTCTGATTTTGGTCTTTAGACATGGACCCTATTTACCAGTGTGAGGTGTTATCTCAATGTGGATTTCATTTGCCCGGCCCCTGATAATGAGTGATAATAAGCATTGCAGGTCTCTTCTTTGGAAAAATTATCTATTTAGACCTTCTGCTCATTGTTTGATTGGGTTGTTTTGTTGGGTTTTGAGTTTTTGGTAGATCTTGGATATTAGCCCCATGTACATTTCACATTGCATATATGATGTGCAAATATTTTCTCCCATTCAAGAGGGTACATTTTTGTTCTAGTTGTTTCTTTCACTCTGCAGAAACTTTCTAATGTGATATATAATTACATTTGTTTTTCCTTTTATTTAACTTGCCACTGGATTCAAAGTCCCAAAGATATCTATGAAGTCAGTGTTGTAGAGTGTTTTCCCAATATTTTCTTCTGTGTATTCTAGGATTTCAGGTCAAGCGTCCAAGCCTTTAATTCATTTTGAGTTCATTTTTGTGTATGGTGTGAGATACTGATCTAGTTTCATTTTTTTTGCATGTGGTTATTCAGTTTCCCCAGCACCATTTGTTGGAGACTACCTTTCCCTATTGTATACTCTTAGCTCCTTTGTCATATGTTAACTGATCATGAGTGTAGGTTTATTTCTGAGATTTCTATTCCATTCTGTGAGTCTCTTTTTTATATCAATGTCATATTTTAATTAATATAGCTTTATAATATAGTTTAAGGTCTATATTGCTTTGGCTTATTTGGTATCTTTTGTGCTTCCGTACAAATTTCAGCAGTGTTTGCTTTATATCTTTGAAGAATGCCATGGCATTTTAATAGGAATTGTGTAAATCTTTATATTTCATTGGGTAGGATGGTCATTTTAACAATGTTAATTCTTCCAGTATATGCGCAGGAAATGTCTTTCCATTTCTGTGTGTCTTCTGTTTCTTTTAATAATGTCTTTTTTTTTAAAGATTTATTTATGTATACAAAAGCTGGGGTACAGACCGGAGGCGCAAGGGAGGGGAGTGAGAGGATTCACCAGAGATGGAGTGGGGAGCAGAACAGGCAGACGGACTGAAACACACTGCTGAGGGGAGCAGTGGGTGAGACAGGAGAGGTCTGCTGTGCCATGTGGGGCCCCTCCCTGGGCAGGGATTGAACTCGAACTGCTGTGCCACAGATGCTTCACAGTGCAGTGCTTAACCCACTGTGCCACTAGGGAGGCCCAACAATGTCTTAAAGTTTTCACCTTTTTTCTTAAGTTTATTTTTAGGTAATTTGATATGCTTATAAATGGGATTGTTTTCTTGACTTCCTTTTTTTTTTTTTCAAAGATTTATTTATTTATGCATACAAGCACTGGGATACAGGCCAGAGTTGCAGGGGGTGAGAGAATCCACCAGACAGAGTGGGGAAGAGAACAGGCAGATTGACTGAAACACACTGCTGAGGGGAGCAGCGGGCAAGGCAGAAGAGGTCTGCTGCGCCATGTGGGTCCCCTCCCTGGCCGGCAGCAGGGATCGAACTAGGGCTGCAGTGGCTGTGGTTTGCTTCATGGTGCGTTGCTTAACCCACTGAACCACCAGGGAGGGCCCTGTTTTCTTGACTTTCTGTCCTGGTTTATTGTTCGCATATAGATATGCAACAGATGTTTGTAGATTGATTTTTTTGTAGCCTGTCATTTTACTGTTTCATTTTTTCCAATGGATTTTTTTAGTGGAGTCTTTAACATTTCCTATTATGTTGTATGTATATTCAAACACCTTTACTTCTTTTCCATTTGGATTCCTTTAATATTCATCCTGACTCTAAATAGAACTTCCAGCAATATATTGAATAGTAGTGGTAAAAGTGAACTTTGAGTTTATTATGATAATTTTGAACTCTCTTTGATAGGAAGGTAAAATCTTCTGTATATTTGTGGTTGAATTCTGGAGGATTGTTCTCTCCTTGTGATGACATACTATCTTGAGGTCTCTAGTTGCCATATAATTGCATTTGGAGTGTATACCAGTTTTGAAGGTTTTTTTTGCTTTATTTTTAATCCGGCAAGTTTGTAATAAGCCTTTTTCCCCAGTAGGTGGTGTTTTGGCTTTAGTTTTTGGTCTCTGCTTGCTTTGTGAAAAATATCCTTGGTATCTATGACTTTTCTTCACCACTTGCCTCTGGGAATGGCAGGCATAGTCTTCATGCTCTGGGTTTCCCTCCGCATTGGTGACAGTGGGCGTGTATGAGATAGTGGGTCCAACTGCATGCAGTTGCCTGTGCTGCCCTACTACTTTCCCCTCCCAGGGAACCAGGCCAAGATTTCAGTGTTTGTTATCCCTGGGGTGCCTGCTTCAATGCTGTGTTACAGGAAGGAGGGGAAGCTTCAGTTCCACGCTTGTTTATTGAGTTGCTTTTTGACCTCCTTGCTCTTTTCTCTGCAACATTCAGACTCTCTGAGTTAGGCTGACGGTGTGGGTCCCCAGGCTTTCTCTGCCCTCTGTTCGGGGTCTGACATCAGGCTGGCCACTAGCGTCTGTTACTCCCTAGGTCTGTCATCTCCACATGTACCAGTTTACCCACCTTCAAACACACTGGTGCATGTCTCTCTGGTATACTGGTGAAATGATCTGAGGGTCCCACATTCCTCTTTAGTTGTCTATTGGATTTTAAGGGGGAGATACAAAGCATCTTATACTGCCATGTAACTGATATCCTCCCTCATCATCACTCTTGATTCCATTATCTCTTTAAATAAGCTTTCCGTCCCACCTTTTTTCTCCTGAGACTCCAATAATTTGCAGACTTTATGTCTGTTTGTTTAATGGTATATATTCTTCTTTCTTTTTGTTATGATTTCTTCTCTTCTGTCTGGATATTTTCGGGTTCCTGACTTGTATCTCATAGACTGTATCTTCTGCTTGTCCATTCCACTATTGGTGGTCTCTATTGTATTTTTCCTTTTATTTTTTTGAACTGTATCTAAAATATAATATATTTAAATGTATAACATATTCTCGATATAATTGTACATTGTAATAGGATTGTCTTTATCAGTAATTAGTATTTTTAAAATGTACAATTTTTGTGGTTAGAAAATTAATATCTAGTCTTTCAGAAATTTTTATGAATATACTATTATCTATATTCAGAACACTGGATATTGGACCTCAAGAACTTATTATTTGTGATAAATATAGATATGCATACCTATGTCACCTTTATATCTATACTCATATCTATATATTGATCTATGTTTATTGTCATTCTTCATCTATTTATGTGCAACTTTGGTTGACTTCATTTGTAGATATAATTCATAAAATCTAATTATGACTAATGCCGCAATTAACATGGGTCTGCACATATGTTTTTAAGGGTTTTTTCCACGCTTTTGGATACACAAGAGAAATTGCTGGATTGTATTACCTATTTCTAATATTTTGAGGTGCCTCCATTTGTTTTCCATATGGCTGCATATATTACATCCCCACTGTGCACTGTGTTTCCTTTTTTACAACCTCACCAAGACATAATCTTTTCCTCTTGAATGATATCCTCACTAACAGATAAAGTGATGATGTTTATTGTCATCTTGATTTGCATTTTCCTGATGGTTAGTGATGTTGAATATCTTTTCATGTAATTATATGGGTGTTTTGAGGGGGAAAAAGTCTATTCACATTGTTTGTTGTTGTTAAACAGTTTGAGTTCTTTATTTTGTATACTAGTCTCTTATCTGATATGTGATTTACAAAAATTTTCTCCCTTTTTTTTAGATTACCTTTTCATGTTCTTATTTTTTGTGTAAAAGCTTTTAAAATTTGATGTAGTCCCTCTTGTTGATTTTTGCTTTTTTTGCTTGTGATTTTGGTGTCATATCCCAAAAGTCAAATAAGACCAATGGCAAGGAACTTCTTCCCTATGTTTTCTTCTAAGAGTTTTATGGCCAGGCCTTATATTTTAGGCTTTATTTTTGAATTAATTTGTATGAGTGACATAACTGGACATTTCTTTTTGTGTTTTTCCAGGATTCTAAGCATCATCTGTAGAAGAATCTATCCCAAAGGTTTTTCTTGACTCTTTTCTTGAATATTTGTTGATCTTACATGTGAGGGTTGAAATCTGAACTCTCCTAATGCCATTGGTCTTGTGCATCTATGTTCA
Source organism: Galemys pyrenaicus (assembly GCA_019455555.1). Taxonomy (NCBI): domain Eukaryota; kingdom Metazoa; phylum Chordata; class Mammalia; order Eulipotyphla; family Talpidae; genus Galemys; species Galemys pyrenaicus. The sequence goes on from JAGFMF010012217.1 coordinate 14,043, forward strand.
TGCCAGTACCATACTATTTTATTTATTCTAGATTTCCAGTAGCATTTGAGATTGGACATGTGATACCTCCAATTTTTTTTCTATTTCGTCCAAATTGCTTTGGCTATTTGAGTTTTTGGTGCTTCTGAGGAAAATTTAGGACTTTTTGTTATTGAAGACTGCCATTGGATTTTTTGTGTATTGCATTAAATCTATAGATGACCTTGAGTAGTAATGACATTTTACCAATATTACCCTGATCTCTAAATCCACAGTCTGTCCACTTTGTGGGTGTCTATTTCTTTCATCACCATCTTTTAGTGTTTAGTATAGAGATCTTTCATGTCCTTGATAAAACTTATTACTAAGAATTTTACTGTTTTTTAATATAATTTATATATATATAACATCATTGTTCATTTTTGTACAAAGTTTGCTTTCTGCTCTCAGGTTTAGTCCCCATAGAATACTACCACCAATTCACCCGTGCACCATCACCATAGTCCCTGTGCTCTTCCCTCCCCTGTTTTGATCCCTCTCCCTCCCCTTTGCCTGCAGAATGTCTCTGATTTATAGTTACCTGTTAATTTTGTGGGTTTTTATTGTTATTTTTTCCCTGATCCTTTATTTGGTTCTCCTATATTGTCCTATTAGTGAAACATCTGATATTTTTCTTTTCCTTTGGACTTATTTCACTGAGCATAATCCCTTCTAGCTCCACCCAGGTTACTGTGAATAGCATGAGTTTATCTTTTTGATTGCTGAGTAGTATTCCATTGTGTATATATACCACATCTTGCTGATCCAGTCATCTATTTTTGGGCAGTTGGGTTGTTTCCATATCTTACCTACTGTAAATAGTACTGCAATAAACATAGGGGTGCAGGTATCCTTTTGAATTAATGTTTTGTGTCCTTTGAGTAGATGCCTAGGAATGGATTTGCTGGGTCATATGGTAGCTCCATTTTTAGCAGTTTGAGGGACCTCCACACAATTTTCCATAGTGGAAGAACAAGTTTGATTCCCAACAGCAGTGTGGGAGAGTTCCTTTATCTCCACATTCTCACCAACATTTGTTGTTATTAGTTTTTTTTTAATATGTGCCATTCTTAACTGGTGTAAGGTGGTATCTCATTGTAGTTTTGATTTGCATGTCCCTGAATATAAGGGATGCTGAACATTTTTTTATAATACCTATTTGGCCATTTGCATTTCCTCTTTGGGAGAAGTGTCTTTTTATCTCTTCTGCCCGTTTTTTTTAACTGGATTGTTTACTTTGTTTTTGTTGAGTCATGTCAGTTCTTTGTAGATCTTTGTAATAAGTCCCTTATCAGTTGTATGCAGTAATTTTCTTCCAATCAGTAGGGTGTCTCTTTGTTTTGGTTAATGTGTCTTTTGTTGTACAGAAGCTTTTTAGTTTGATGTAGTCCCAGCTGTTTATCTTTTCCTTTGTTTTCTTTGCTTTGGGGGATGAGTCTTTAAAGATGTTACTGAGATGTATGTCATGTAGTGTTTTAACTATATTTCCTTCTATATATTTTATGGCTTTAGGTCTTTTATGTTCAATTCTTTTATCTATTTTGAGTTAATTTTGTGCATGGTGTGAGGTGGTAGTCCAGTGTCATTCTTTTGCATGTGGTGGTCCAGTTTTCCCAGCACCATTTATTGAACAAACTGTCCTTGCCTCATTTCATAGCTTTGCTCCTTTGTCAAAGATTAGTTGTCCATATATGTATGGCTTTATTTCTGGGTTTTATATTCAACTCCATTGGTCTGTGTGTCTGTTTTTTGTTCCAGTACCATACTGTTTTAATTATTATGACTTTGTAATGTAGTTTGATGTCTGGGCATGTGATAGCTCCATTTTCCTTTTTAGTCAGGAGAGCTTTGGCTATTCGAGGTTTTTTGTGGCTCCATATGAATTTCATCAATATTTGTTCTATTTCTTTGAAGAAAATCATTGATATTTTTATCAGGGTTGCATTGAATACATAAATTGCTTTCAGTAGGATGGCCATTTTAATAATGTTAATTCTTCCAATCCGTGAGCAGGGGATGTCTTTCCATTTCTCTGTGTCATATTTCTTTTAACAATGTTTATAATTTTTTAAGTCCTTCACCTCCTTGGTTAAGTTTATTCCCAGGTATTTGATTTTTTTTTTATGGGATGGTTTTCTTAATTTCCTATTCTTCTGATTGTTTGCATATAGAAAGACTACTGATTTTTGTGTGTTGATTTTGTATCCTGCTACTTTACTAGGTGGGTTTATTATTTCAGTTAGGTTTTCTGTGGAGTTTTTAGGGTACTCTATGTATGTTAGCATATCATCTGCAAATAGTGATAGTTTACATCTTTCCCTATTTGAATTCCTTGTATGTCTTCTCTTGTCTTATTGCTCTGGCTAGGATTTCCATTATTATATTGAAAAGCAGTGACAATTGTGGACATCCTTGTCTTCTTCCTGATCTTAAAGGAAAAGCTTTCAGCTTTTCATCATTGAGAATAATATTGGTTCTGAGCTTGTCATATATGGCTTTTATCATGTTATAGTCCTTCTATCCTGAGAATTTCGAGGGCCTTCATCATAAATGGATGTTGAATTTTGTCAAATGCTTTCTCAGCATCTATTGATATGATCATATGGTTTTTATTTTTCTTTTTATTCATGTGTTGGATTTCATTAATTGATTTTTGGATGTTGAACCATCCTTCTGCTCATGGAATAAATTCCACTTGGTCATGGTATATTATCCTTTTAATGCATTGTTGGATCCTGTTGGCAAGGATTTTATCGAGGATGTTAGCGTCAGTGTTCATTAGGGAGATTGGTGTATAGTTTTCCTTTTTGTATTGTCCTGTTTGGTTTTGGTATTATTGTAATGCTGGTATCATAGAATGTATTTGGTAGTATTCCTTCTTAATTTTTTTTAAAGATTTTATTTATTTATGCATATAAGAGCTGGGGTACAGGCGAGAGTCCAGGGAGGTGAGAGGATTCACTATAGAAGAGCCAGGACAAAACAGGGAGACTGACTGAAACTGAGGGAGCAGTGGGCCAGGCAGGAGAGGTCTGCCTGCACCATGTGGGTCACCTCCCCGGCCGGCGGCAGGGATCGAACTCATGCTGCAGTGGCTGTGGTTTGCTTCATAGTGCGTTGCTTAAAACCACTGCACCACCAGGGAGGCCCCACCTTCTTAATTTTTCAAAAGACTTTGTGTAGGGTAGGTAATAGTTCATTGCTGAATGTTTGGTAGAATTCATTTGTGTAACGGTCTGGTCCTGGGCTTTAGTTTCGGGGGAGGGTTTTGACTACTTTTCCAATTTCAATGCTTGTAATTGGCCTATTTAGGTGTTCTGTGTCTATCTAGCTTTGCATGATTATAATTGTTTTAGGAATTTTTCCATGTGTTGTAGATTGTTGAACTTGTTTGCATATAAATGTTCATAGTAATCTCTGATTATTCTTTTGATTTCTACTGAGTGTTGTAATTTCTTCTCTTTCATTTATGACCCTACTTGTGTGTTTTCTTCTATTTTTTACTTAGTGAGCCTGGCTAGAGGTTTATCTATTTTATTTTTTTGAAGAATCAACTTTTGGTTCATTGATCTTTTAGATTGTTTTCTTAATTTCTATTTTGTTTATTTTTGCTTTAATTATTATACTGGTTTTTACTTTTTTGTTGCTCTTTTTCTAATTCTTTGAAATGGGAGATTAGGTCATTTGAGTATTTTCTTGTTTCTTGTGAGACTATTTTGCTATATATTTTCCTCTTATTGCTTTTGCTGTGTCCCGTACATTCTGGAAATTTGTACCCTTATTATTCATCTGCAAGTAATTTTTTATTTCTTCTTTGATCTCCTCTTTAATCCTATGGTCTTCCAGTAGTATGGGTTTCAATCTCCATGAAGTTCCTTTCTTTTTGTGGTTTATTTCTAGTTTTATGCCCCTGTGATCAGAGAAGGTAGTTGGTATGATTTTGATCTTAATGTATCTATTGATGATGTCTTATGACCCTATATATGATCAATCCTGGAGAATGACCCATGTGTACTTCAGAAAAAAAGGTGTACTTGGATTTTTCTGGGTGTAGTGTCCTATAGATGTCTGTTAAACCCATGAAGTCTAGGTCTTTATTTAGGGCTCTAGTGTACTTGGTTTTTTGTCTCACTGATCTGTCAGTTGGTGAGAGAGGGGTGTTGTCTTTCCTAGTTGCTCTAACTAGAATTTCTGGAACCATGTTGAATAAAAATGTTGAAGTGGGCACCCTTGTATTGTTTCCTATCTTAGATGAATAGCTTTCAATTTTTCACTGTTGAGTATGATGTTAGCTCTGGACTTGTTATATATGGCTTTTACTTATGTTAAGGTATTGTCCTCTATGTGATCATTTGAGCACTTTTATCATGAAAGGATGCTGCATTTGTCAGCTGTTTCTCCTGCATCTGTTGAGAATATCATGTGTTTGGGCACATGATTTTTAATTTCAAATTCAATCTCTTTGCTCATTATTGTTTTGTTATTCTAGACTCAACTTGCTTGTGTTTCTAGAGATTTGCCTATTCTGTATTATCAAATTTCTTGGCATGTAATTGTTCATAGTTCTATGTTAAGATCAGGTGTATTTCTGTAGTGTTAATTTAAATGTTCTAATTTCTTCCATTTCTCTTTTTTTTTTGTCCTCTTTCGTTCCTTTATCTGAAAGCTTATCAATTTTGGCTTTTTGAAAACCAAATCTTAGTTTTATTAATACTTTCTATTTTTTTCTTCACTTTAATTTATTTCCACCCTTCAGTTGTTTTCTTCACTCTTCTGACTTTGGAATTAATTTCTTTCATTATTTCCTTGAGGCATACACTTATATTGTTTATTGGATATCTTTCTAAAATCCTTATATAGTTCTCTCAGAAGTACTTTTGCAGCAACAAATGAATTTTGACATGTCATGGTTCCCTTTTAATTCAAGATTTTTTATTTCTTCTTTGACCCATTTGTTCAGACGTGTATTTAGTTTTTTTTTATTTTTATATATTTTCCTGCTTTCACCTTGCTGATTTTCCTGTTTAAACAGTTGTGGTTTTGAAACTACATACAATTTTATACAGTTGTGTTCAGAAAAGATAGTTGGTGTGAGTTCAATAATCTTAAATTTTTTTTACCTTTTAGATTTTTATTAGTAGTTATCTGAAGAATCAAAATAGTTAGCAAATTCCTTTAGATTCATCAAGACTGTATATCCTTTGTATTTAGATCTTTAATGATATACAACATAATACAAAACAAACCAAAGAGACTGATTTCTATGACTAGGTGTTATTCATTGTGTCATCCTAGTTCAGGGGGCTGGAGGGAGAGGCTGTTCTCCAGGGGAACTGAGGTGGAATTAGTGCTGGGCGACTAAATCGTGGCTTGTTTCTCCCCCACTCTGTGCTAGGAAGGGTCTGATGATTTATTAAACTGACAACTATTAGAGCAGGGGGGCCTAAAAATCCTGGATAGCCGAGGACTGTGGTCCAAACCAAGCCAAAATAGGCTGGGGAAGGAAAGCATGGTAACTGCCTGACCGAGGAGGTGAACCAAGGGCCCCTTAGGGAAAGGGTATCTTTGCACCTCAGACATAGCAGAACCAGTGTTAACACTAAGACTTGTTAAAAGAGGGAAAATGAACAAAACCCTGGAAAACCTTTCAATTGCACTCAACCTGGGTTAGAGTTCAACCCACCAGCACAGAGGAGGGAAGCATCTAGCCCCAAAGCAGCACTGAGCATGGCCCTCCCACCTTTCTCCCTGACTCCTTTAGGCAGCCAAGCCGGGTTTCAGCTAAGGACATACCCAGGAAAGACCAGGGAAGTCTCTGGAGGGCCACAGTGGGAAGGACACTTCTCAAAATACAAGTACATTTACTATGGAAGGAGCCAGGACAATTCTGGGGGTGTTCATATGCCCCATCTTTCCCACTTTCTCCTCAGCTCAGGGCCTAGGCTCATAGAGGCTGGCGAGCAGAGTCTCCACACTTGACTTCTACCCCCCCACCCCCCAAAAGAAAATCTGGAAGTGTGCCCCACAGGTGGCTCTGCAGGGCCTCCTGCAGGGGAACGGTTCCGTGGCAGGGCCTAGGCAGGGCCCG
>JAGFMF010012217.1:20580-70506 GCA_019455555.1 Galemys pyrenaicus
CATTGAGCTCACTGGCACTGCTTTGGGTGGAAGGCTTTAGGGAATTCTGGAACGTGCCATTGCGGAGGCAGGATGTGCTATGGAAAGTGCTCGCCAGCTTGGCTGTCTTCTCATTGCTGTCATCAGAGTCAAGTTTGGGGAAGGACAGAGATTTGATATTGCTTACTGCAGGGATAGGGGGGAGGGACACTTTGGAAGACAGCGACATCTTTTCACAGTTACCCAACTGTGGTAAGGTTATAAAACCATTGGGTTTGTGAAGAGGCTTGAAATCTAGGGTTGCCCGCTCCAGGGATGCCAGGACCTCTTCATCCTGTAACACAGTCCCAGAGCCGCCTCTAGGCAAGTTATTGTCCAATAACTGAGCCATAATGGGTCCAGTGGTTCCTACCAAAATATTTCTCAGCTCTTCCTTTTCATCAATAGTTTTTAACTCCAGATTATCAAATGGGTCTTCTTCACACTCAAAGTCAGCAGGATTGAAATCTGCCTTTGTGTGGGGTGGGCTGAGAACTTTCTGTTTGGTGGCACTGCTGCTGACCCGAGTTGGGGTGAGGATGCTGTTGTGCTGTAAGCTGGCAAGGATGGGGTTAATAGGAGGTGGCATTGTGGCGGTACTGTGAGTCTTGGAGAAGCTCATTTTGTTGTCACCCTCTGGGCCACTCTTAGAATTCACTTTAGCTTCTGCTTCCTCAGCCCTGCGCTCTGCTTCCCGCTGGGCTTCTTGAATTTTCTTAGTATCTTCAGCCCACTCAATAGTCTTTTTTTCCAAGGAGAAGTCATACTGTACTTCTCTGACAACCTGCAATCAGGCAAGGAGAAGCCAATAGGTAGACCAGATTTAGCTGGTGTTTTGAATTTGTCTCCTATCTTAAATGGGACATCATCAAGGTAACTGAAAGTCCCATGAAAATCTGCACCCAACTTCTTAGAAGCCATTTAGAATCTGAACGCCGATGCCGCTGCTGTCCCTCCCAGAAGTCGAAAGGTACTGGCGCCGGCCGGCCTACCAGGCTTGTTTCCCTCAGAGCTTCCGACGGCCCTTAGGGAGAGTGAATACCACCACCACGAACTCTGCCCGCCCCGGGCCAGGCAGTCACCTTAGCCACCGCCAGTACCACAGCCGCCATGTTGAAGTCCTACCTAATCTTAAATTTTTAAAGGTCATTGATCAATCCTGGAGAATGTTCTATGTGCACTCGAAGAAGTGTATGTTCTGCTACTGTTGGATAGAGTGTTATATATGTACACATAATGTATAGATACATGTGTTATATGTTCTGTCTATAACATGTATGCATATATAAATGCACATTTATGTATTGTGCATGTTAAGAACATTTAGTTTAAGGTATATTTTTTGTCTAATGTTTCCTTGTTGTGTCCCTTCTTTCAAGGTAACATTAATTTACAACACAGTATTAATGTATACAGTTTCTCATCTCACTAATTCTATATTTCACATTGCTTCCATCATCAAATATCTAGTCACCATCCTCCACCAGTCAGACCCCTCATTCTTAGCTCCCCTTTTTCCTCTGTAACCACCAGTCTATTATCACTCTAAGTATTTGTTTTTGTTTTGCTTTTTTCATTTGTTTTTATTTCATTCTACAAATGAATGTAATCATATTTTCTCTCTCTCCTTCTAACTTATTTCACTTAGCATATTCCCCTCACAGTCCACCCATGTTGTCACGAATACCAAGATTTTATCTTCTTTTGCTGTTGAGTAGTATTTCATTGTATATGCATCCAGCATCTTATCTAATCCATTGGTTGAGCTCCTGGGTTTTTCTATATCTTAGCTAGTGTGTGTAGTGCTGCAGTAAACATGGAAGATGAATTTATCTTTAAATTAGTGTTTTCATATTATTTGGGTAAAAACAGAAAAAGGATTACTAGGTCATATCATAGTTCTATTTTTAATTTTCTGAGGATCCTCTATGCTGTTTTCCATAGTGGCTGCATCAATTTGCATTCCTACCATCATTACATGAAATTTCTTCATCTCTACACCCTCAATTACACTTACTGTTTGTTTGGGTTTTTTTTTAACTTTTTGGTAATAATCATTCTAAGGTGAAATTTCATTATTTTAATATGTATTTTCCTAAATTATATAGGAAGGATTGTTATTGTTATTTGTTATTGTATGTTTTCTTTGGTCTGTGTAATTCCTTAGCCCATTTTTAATTGAGTTGTATATATTTGTTGTTGAGTTGGGTTAGTTGTTTGCATACTTTGGATATTAATCTTTTGTCAGATTTCCCATTTGGTAGGCTGACTTTTCATTTTAATGATGGTTTCCTTCAAAGTGCAAATTTTTTTTTTTGTTTGATTAGTCCTGTTTGTTTATGGTCTCTTTCTTGCTGGTAGAAATGAATCCACAAAGATCACTAAGGCCAGTATCACAGAATTTATCCCTCATGTTTTCTTCTATGTATTACAGATCTTCCATCCAGGTTTTTAGCATATGGTATAAGATAGTGATCTAGTTTCATTCTTTTGCATGTGGCTGTCCAGTTCTCCACCACTTATTAAGAGACTTCTCCTTGGTTCCTTTGTTATAAATTATTCACATATATGTGGTTTTATCTTCAGCCCTCAATTCTACAATATTGATATGTGTGCTTTTTTTGTTCCAGTACCATACTGTTTTGATTACTGTAGCTTTGTATAGTGTGAAGTTGGCAGCATAATAATTCTACTTTTTTCCTAGGACTGTTTTGGTTACTCAAGGTCTTTTCCGGTACTATATAATTTTAGAACTTTTTGTTCTACTTCTGTGAAGAATGCCATTGGGAGCTTAATAAGAATTGTATTGTATTCGTCTAATAATTTAAGTAAAATGGTAGAGATTCTTCTCCTGACTCACAAAAAGAATATCTATTACTTTGTTTCAACTTCAATAGTGTCTTTTAGCTTTCAGTGTACATGTTTTGTCATTTCCTCAGTTATGTTTATTCTGTGGTATTTCTTATGCAATTCTATAATTGTTTTCATTTCTGTTCCTGCTAGTTAAATGTTTTACATATAAGTATAACCAGTTTTTGTATATTGATTTTGAAACCTGAAAACTTTCTGAATTTTTACAACAGTTTTTTAATGGGATCTTTGACTCTATCATCTTCAAATAGTGACAGCTTTATTTCTTCCTTTCCAGTTTAGATGTTTTATTTTCTTGCTTACTCTTGCCAGGATTTCAGTACTGTATTAAATGGTAGGGGTAAGAGGGATTATCTGTGTTTTTCCCCTGGTGTTGAGGAAAAACTTTCTTTTTCCTCTTCTTTGGTTGTGATGGTTGCTATGAGTTTTTCATACATAGTCTCTATTATCTTTTATGTATGTTTTCCTCTACCCAGCTTATGAAAGTTTTAATCATAAATGATTGTTGAATCTTATCAAATGTTAATGCATCTAAGTGGTCATATGATTTTTGTCTTCTGTTAGTTTGATGTATCACATTTATGGATTTGCATATATTGAGCCATACTTGCATCTCTGCAATAAATTCTACTTGATTGTGATATGTGATCTTTTTAGCATTGTTGGATTTAATTTATTAATTTGTTGAAGATTTTTGAATTTCTGTTAATCAGATATTGACCTATAATTTTATTTCTTATGCTGTATTTGTCTGGTTTTGGTATCAGTGTGGTATTGGGCTCATACAAGGAATTAGGAAGCCTTTCCTCCTTTTCATTTTTTTTTTTAAATTGAGATGGATGGCTATGAGCTGTTCTTTGAATCTTTGGTAGATTTAGCATTGAAGCCATGTGGTCCTGGACTTTTGTTTTGGGTGAGGTTTTTGACTACTGTTTCAATCACCTCTAGTGATTATTCCCTTGTGTTTTATTATTATTCCCTTGTGTTTCTTACCTCCCAGATCTACACTGCAGAAATGTATCTGTCCTATGTGTTGGACAGAGGCACCTGTAATTGCTTTGGGTCCCAGTGTGAATGTGTAACAAATCCTATAATACCCAAGCAATAATCTGAAGCCCAATCTGTTGTCATTGTCCCCAGGTTGAAGTGTCCAGCCATATAAATGGGTAAGAGGTTTTGGGGGCTCTAGAAAGATCCCAATGGAATATTAACCTCTTGGGCCACCTCATGTAAGTATGTTTGAACTTTTTCTGAATTGATGTACATGCAGCAAGTGCTCCCAGGGAGGGCATAGCACTTTGAGAAGCAATTGGAGTAGAAAATGAATGGGCCATCTACTTGACCATATCACCACGGCAAACATTTAAGGAGGGCTACAAGTGATTGGAGTCCAAATGACAGAATCTGCGATTCCCAATGTGTAGAGAGCTTCTCAGTCTGTTGGATATAAATGAAGGTGGTGTTTGTAACATGTCTTGCTAACATTATGGACAGTCTAGGAGAGGAGTATAGTAAAGATGCCATGGTCGTGTACAGGCTGACATTGGTCAGTGGAAACCCTGCTTTGGAATCTCCATGTAATCACAATTGAAAGATCTTGGGGAGCAGATAAGGATAAGCAGTTTAAATGAGGGGTATTCTAGCAAGGGACACTGGTTCCAGCAGCATGTTTTGACCACCACATAGGGGAATACTATTTTCCTGACTATGCCTAGGTTTTTCCAGCTGATGCCATCCTATACCAAGGTGGAATTGGGGAAAGGGATAATAATTGACATGTGGGGAGCAAGACTATCCAGGTGGAATGGTAATTTAAAAAGTTGAAGGCCTGGGGTCTACTTCCTTCAAAGTATTTTAAAGACTGTCACTAAAGAGGCTGTGGTGATGCTGATGCTTGGTGCAGTGACATTGGGACATTGACCTGGATGGTGGCCCCATAGAATGTCATGTGGGAGAAAGCTGGTGCAGCTCTGAGTTGTAAAGTGGGGCCCTGGTCAGAGATCAGTAAGAGGTAGGGGCTGTGATCCAAAGGGAATGAGAACAAATTCAGTCAGGAATTTACTGTCAATAAAAAACATAGTGCCAGTGGGTCAGGAATCTCACGAGCAGGGCCCTGGGCCCATGAGATCATCTCATGCAGGTGTAGGATTGGCCCCTGTAAGATAGCCTGTCCCCATCGGGAGGCCTCTAGTTGGTTTTGGAGTAGAAAATGTACTCGCTACTGCCCAGGAGAGGGGGGAGAGGTCCCTTTCTAGGGCTAAATGGTTAATATGAGAGCTTCCCACTACCCAGAGGCTGTGTGGGGCTGTTGCTTGTACTGGTGGGAAGGGGTAGCATCCTGAGCCATCTGTCCAGCAGCGTGGAAGCTTAGTGTGCAAGTCTGTGATGCTGAATGTGAGCATATGAGTAGCCATGGTATGAGTAGGGATCCTTTCTGTATCTAGGCATCTCACATGGGCTTGCTTGTATGAGTAAACTGTCCCCTATCATACGGTCACACCAAACTGCAAGGCCAGCAGCAATAACCCAGAGGCCTGTGAAAAGGTTTATCAACAAAGGTTCCCTTTTTATGGCTTCTAGAAGGGCTGTGGAACTGCAAGTTTTACCAGTTGGGCTGAGTAAGGAGAGTCCTACTTAGCTAGAAGGGTCTATGGGGTGACAATCCTCAGTGTATGCCTTGCAAACCTTGGTGGCACTGCTGTGGATGAAGGATGCCAACTTCCTGTGCACCAAACATTTGTCCATGGGTGCCCAAGCATCCAGAGGAGGAGGGGGTTGGGGCACCCCTACCAAATCCAAATGGATCTTGGGCAAGGAATGAGCCTATGGTAAGCCCTCTCTTCCTGTAATTTGGAAAGGTCTTGGATAACAGGTTAGCCTTACCTGAAGGTCCCTTTCAGTTTTAGCAAGGAGGAACCTGGCTTCTGCTGTGAGGCCTCTAACTCAGGCCAGTGTAGGAACTTGTACCTGAGAAGACTGATAGTGGCCTCAGTTTCTAAAAACCAAGTAGAACGTCAGAATTTAGGCTCAAGGAGAATATATTGAGCTATCATTAGGGATAAGTGCTTAGCACAAAACTACATAAGACAAAGAGTAGACGGATGTTTGGTCTAGAAACTCCGGGAAACATAGGCAAATGTAGTGGGGGAGCCAGGGGGCACCAAAAGTAAGTCAACACTTTGGACTGATTTCAGTGGTCCCAATAAAATGTAGTAGGTACACATGTAATTAGGGAAGCACCTCGCAAAAAAAATAAAAAAGGTATTTCCTATACTCAGGGTCCAAGGAGTTTCCTATACTCAAGGATCCTCTTCAGGATTAGAACGAGGCCTCTTCAGGGGGCTGTTGAATACCTCTGGTCATGGAAATAAGGCTAAGGGGCTATGATGAGATGTGTCTCCTCTTATGGTTCTATTACTGTGAACCTTAGCAGTACAGGTACCTCAGATATGCTGCATTTTGGTTCCAGACACCACTTGTGGTGTCTTCACAATATAGCAAGTTACATGAATTTTTTGTTTTTCCAGCCCATATAAAAGTTATTTTTACACTCTAACCTATTAAGTATGTGATGGCTTTTTTTTTCCTGAAAGGACAATTTACAATACAATATTGCTGAGAATGCTAATCATGATCTGAACATTCAGTGAGTCATAATATTTTGCTGGTGGAGGGTCTTACCCCCACTGACTAATGGGGAGGAGGATTGCTGAAGGTTGGAGTTGCTATGGCAATTTCTTAAAACAATGACGTTTGTTGCTTTGATAGGCTCTTTTGTGAAATATTTCTCTATACCATAAAATACTGTTTGATAGCATCTTACCCACAAGAGAACTTCTTACTAAATTAGAGTCAACCGTCTCAAACCCTGCTACTGTTTTATGAGCTAAGTTTATGTCATATTCTAAGTCCTTTGTTGTCACTGTGACAACATTCTCAGCATTTTCACTAGGAGTAGGTTGCATCTATAGAAAGAACATAGTTTGCTCATTTGTAAGAAGCAACCCATCTGTCGTTGTTAGGAAGCAATTCAGTGGAGTCTCTAGATTCCACTTCTCATTACAGGTCTCTTGCTATTTCTACCTGTAATTCTTTCCTCCATTCAAGTCTTGGAACCCCTCAAAATCATCCATAAAGGTTGGATCCCTCTTTTTCCAAATTCCTGTTCAAGTAGTTATTTTGACCACCTCCCAGGAATCACTAATAATCTAATTGCATCAGGAATGGTAAGTACTTTCCAGAAGGTTTCAAATTTATTTTGCCCAGACCCATCAGAAGCATCCTTATCTATGGCAGCTATTGCTTTATGAAATATATTTCAATATTTTATTTGATTTTATTCAGATAACATTGGTTTACAACATTGTGTTTTAGTAGAGGATCTCCCACTTCAGGTGTTGTTACTACACCACACCCACCACAGCACCACAGGCCATTGTGCTCCCTTGCCACTTTGTTCTCGCTCCTCCCTCTCCCCTTCTGGAAGCTTCAGATCTACAGTCAGATCTCTAGCATTTGTTACTAGTTTGGCTTTATATAACCCTTTATTTTGTTTCTTTATAGTCTACACATAAGTGACACCATCAAGTACTTGTATTTCTTTTCTGACATATTTCACTTAGCATCATCACCTCCAGCTCCATCAGTGGTATCACAAAGCAAGAGTTGTTTTTCTGTTTGGTTGTTTTAATAATAGAGTAGTATGCCATTGTATGTAGCACATCTTTCTGATCCACTCAGCTGTTTGGGGGGCACTTATCTCCTTGAAAATCTCCATTAAAGTTCCTGGGTGGCCCAAGTACATTATCAGTGAGTGCTAATATTTTTAAAGAAATCTTTTCTGGGCAGAAGGTCTCAATAGTGGACTTAAAATTTCAGTTAATCATGCCATAAATATGAGCTCATCACCCAGACTTTGTTGTTCCATTTAGAGCACAAGTGAGTAGATTTTTCATACTTCTTTTTGGAATGGTAGATGAGTATTAGCTTCAATCACCAGCTGTGTTAGTCCCTAACAAAGTGTCAGTCCTTTAAAGTTTTGAAGCTAAATGTTAACATCTCTAGGAAAGCCCTGGAGGACAGACTTCTTCTAACAGAATGTGTGTGTGTGTTTGGTGGGGGGAGGGGGTTATGTCTTTTTTTCCCTGTAGCCACCTTCAGTGATCTTAGTTTCATGATCTGGGTAAATGGCTGCAGCTTCTCCATCAGCACTTGCTGCTTCACTTTGATGGTAGACAGCTTTTTTTCCTTAAACCTCTGAACCAGCATCTACTTGCTTCAGACTTTTCTTCTACTGCTTCCTTACTTCATCCTTCATAGTATTAAAGAGTTAGGGCCTCCTCTGGATTAGGCTTTGGCATCAGGGAATGTTGTGGCTGGTTTGATCTCCTATCCAGACCACTCAGGTTTTCTCCATATAAGCAGTAAGGCTGTTTTGTTTTCTGATCTTTCATTGTGCTCAGTAGAGTGACACGTCTCATTTCCTTCAAAACCTTTCCTTTTCCCTCAAGTTAGCTAACTGTTTAGCATAAATGGACTAGCTTTTGATCTATCTTAGTTTTAACATGCCTTCCTCAGCTTAATTATTTCTGACTTTGATTTAAAGTGAGGGACATATTCTTCTTCCTTTCACGTGAAGGTTTAAAAGTGATTATAGGGTTACTCACTGGTCAAATTGATATATTGTAATTTCAAGGAATACTAAAGCAGAGGGAAAAGATGGGACTGCCCAGATGGTGAAATAGCCAAACACACACATCTATTGTCATATATGGGCCTCAAAACAGCTGTAAGCATAACACCAAGATCACGGATCTTGGCTCAACATAACAGATTAATGATAATGAAAAACTTTTAAATATTGTGAGAATTACAAAAATGTAACGTAACTAGGGAGTGAGCACAGGCTGTTGAAAAGTGGCACCCATTGAGGTGGAAAGTGAATGGTTACATAAACCTTCAATTTGTAAAAATTGCAGTATCTGTGAACCCTGCAATAAAGCAAGATGTGCCTGTAATCACCACAGTGGAAAGAGGAGCACAAATCCAGGCAATAAACATCTTGGTTAGGAAAGGGAGGACCCCAGTAGCCATTTAGGTGCCTTTGGGGGCCTCCCTCTCCATTAAACAGCCTCGCTGGAGGTCTCAGGAATCCTGTCAGCCTTCCTTTGCTGTGGGGGGTGACTCATGGGCATGTTTCTTTGTTCTGTTCCCTATAGGGTGCGCAGGGTCTGTGGGGTCTAGAGGAAATGAACATCAGTTTAAAAGGCTCTCTGAAAAGGGCGTGGGTTTTAAGGTTTACAGCAGTATTGGTCACCTGGTGAATTTCCACAGCCATAAGTAAACAGTTCAGGGCACTTTCCAAAAACTTGCACAAGCCCATCACCACTTCTCTCCTTCCTGCCACACAAACCTATATGGTTGGAGTTTTACTTAAGGTATCATTGCTGATTTCAGTGATCACCGCCTTGTGTTCTGTTACCAGAAACATTTGTGGATGACATCCGTGCCAACCCCCTTCAGATACATTACTTTCCTGGATGTTCACATTGACCTCCCCAGGATTGGGGTTTACCTGCACTAGCATGTATGACCCTCAGACTTCAGGAGGCTGTTTTTGAAAAACAAAGCATGTTTATTTGGGAATCATAGAATTGCATTTCAAGAGGCACAGATTTGGGTAGAAACTTAAAGATGTGTCCCAAGGAGGGACAAGAGTCAGAGGCTTTATAAAGAGAAAGAAGATGAGATAATGGTGAAGTGGAGGGTCACTAGGGCAATGTGGATAAACATTCACTTTTCAATCCTTTTGAAACAGATGTTCTTGTTCTTGTTGATATCTGGAAGCATTGGCAGTTTGGTCCCGTCCAAGCGTCTGGCCTCATTTAACAAGGCAACAAAGTGTTGTTTCTGCAGTGACCACTCCAGTCCCTTGTTTACACGGTTCCATTTACATCAGCTTTCTCAGGAAGTAGGCAGGGGTCCTGTAGAAATCTTCCAGAACCTGGAGTGTGATTCCAGAGCCCTGGCATGTTGGTACCAGCACAGCGGAATGCCCAGGAAGCTTCCAGGGAGATGCACTTGGTCTTAAGAGGCACTGGCAGATGTTCAGGACATTTCTATTCATCCATTAATTTTGTCACAACATTGCCCCAGGGAATAGACCCATGCTATCCCTTTGTGTTTGGAGAATGAAGGGTGACAGCAGCAATTGTAGGCAACAGCAAGCCTTGGTCATAATTCCCCTTTGTGGTTCCAGGAATTTACTGTTGCAAGGTTGTCCCCCTCACCTGGGTTCAGGTACCTGTTTCTCCACATGACCCACCCAGTCAGCGGTCACAGGGACTGATTTCCCTGTTCCTCACCTCCAGAAGCAGCCTGACCCTTTGTGTTTAGCCCAAAACTCCCCTCAGCCAGTTCACCCTTGCCTCCTTGGCCTGAGGCATATATGAGGACCCTCATATAAGTTAATTTTAAATGAAGGGCTTTATAATTAGTAACATGATCAAAAATGAATCATATGGAGGTTGCTCATGGGACACAAAGCAGAGGCAATTTGCAAAGGCATGGTATTTAATGCAGTCTGCGGCTAAGTCAGTTATTCTTACTGTGCCCTCTCAGCCTGTGACAGTGACGTGACTCAAAATACCTTGCGTTCACTTGGGCCTGTACTCCTAAGAGAAACCCCACAGACCTGTGCAGGATCCGAACCCTTGTGGCTGGACTGGCCCGTGATACTTGCTATGATGGCAGGATCTATTTGGATCAGGAACATCCGTCTGGGAACTTTAAAAACAAGATTTCTCACAGGGTCTGGGGTTCACAGCATGTCTGAAGAGCACACAGCAAAGCACAGGTAGAGAGAGGAGGAGGGAACATGGATCTGGAGTGTGATGCCAGGGCACCTAGGGTTTTGTGGGTTCCTTCTTGGTGAATTTAAACCATCCAAGTGGGGGTAAGGTGGTGGTGGCAGTATGTAGGTCTGAGCTAAATGTCCTTTGCAATGGAGACCTTGGCAATCAGAAGTTAAATCTCAGGTCTGAGGCTGCACTTCTAGATCCACTTTGTGAAAGCGTTTGGTTCTGCCTACTAAGGCTGAATGTGCACACAGACTAGAATTTGGCAGCCCCTCTCCTGGGTGCGCATGCACACCGAGAGAAGAATGCAGAGGTCAGCATCACAGCACCTTAGCAACGGTCCAAGAGAAGAAACAACGCAGGTGTCACCAAAGAATAAACACCTTATGGAAATTCTTAGTGAGGCTGAATCTTCCAAACTTAACACTGTGCCCCCAAAGTAGCCCCAAAAAAGTATATTCTGTATGATTTTATTAATGAAATCTAAAAAGCAGGCAAATTGATGTTGCTGTTAAAAGTATAAACAAAACCCAGAAAATGATGGCCAGGAAAGAAAGGGAATGATAAACTTGGAGGCGGGTGGAGGGATGAGCTGTTTTAGGGCTTCCCGGGTTGGGTATTCTCATTTGTAGACATCCATGTTTGCTTTATGATTCATGAGCTACATGTTTGCAGTTGTGTATTTGATGTTTTTCACCAGGAAAAGACATTTTATGTATCCAGTCCTATTTCTTAAACTACATTATTTATGAATATGCACATGGGAAAGATGTAGGCGTATTTTTAGTCAGTGATCTCTGGGGGCAAGAAGGGAAGTAAAATTGTGAGGGGCTACATTTGTATCGACACTATTTGTACCTTTTTAAAAAGGAAAGGCCTGAAACATGGCATGATAGGAACACCTTCAGTCTAGGTGCACGTGCTCTGTCAAGTCTGTGTTTATCACCAATGATTGGGGGTGTTCTCGTTTTGTCCCAGTTTGTGGGGCTTTCTGGATGTCACATCCCCTTGGTTAATTCTTAGATAATCCTCTTGGGAACAAAGCAAGGGACCTCCTCTGAGGTCATCTTTTTCTCTCTCCTTGAGTTAACGGCTTTTTTTTTTTTTTAAAGATTTATTTATTTATGGTACAGGCCAGAGGTGTTGGGGGGTGGTGAGAGGATTCACCACAGAAAGCGGGGAACAGAACCGGCAGATCAATGGAAGTACACTGCTAAGGGCAGCAGCGCGCACAGCAGGAGAGGTCTGCTGCGCCATGTGGGTCCCCTCCCTGGCCAGCAGCAGGGATCGAACTGGTGCTGCAGTGGCTGCGGTCTGCTTCGTAGTGCATTGCTTAACCCACTGCGCCAACAGGGAGGCCCGAGTTAACGGCTTTCAAACAGCCTGTTTTTACTGGAAAGAAAGACTCTTGGACCCAGCCGTAAATCCTACAAGATAAAGGTTTCAAAACACCAGCATTTGTGTCTGGGACAGAGCAGGTGCTCCATCATTGGCTGCTGGATCAGCACTCAAGGCACACTCTCCAGATGTTTTACACATGCACACAGGCCACTTAGCACAGATGTGCTAGCAGTCATGTCTGATCAAGAGTTGAAGGAATTAAAGAAGCTTCATTTTCTGAATTTACTCTTGCCCCATCCTGGATACACATCACCAAACAAATAGTATAACACTTCCTAAGACAAATCTGTCCTTGAATATAAAGTCTTGTACTGTTTTATACCATGTAGAGTAATTTTACTTGGTATTCAGATAAAACCATGATTGCTTTTCCTCAGGTCTTCCGTGCTCCATCCTTTTACTTTTGAATCTCAACCTCTTCCTGCTTCTATGCCCATGTGCCCCATTTATGACAATAGTTGCTGCTCACTTCCAGTTCAAGTGTCTCTCCTTTTAGAAGAATTTCCCTCATCCACCCATTTGATCCTAGATCAACCTCTTATAACTCTTGTGCATTTATCATGTTGTGTTGTAATTGTTCATTTATCTGGCTCTCACTACTAGTGTGCAAATACTATTTATATCTAGTAACTAGCAAGGGCTCTAAAATTGTTTATTGAATGGGAAATTCTAAAATCTATTCATATGCTATCAAAATAGTGTGCTATATAATATAAATCTTATTAGATGAGCTATTTTCCATTTCTGAAGTCAAATTCCTTTTTAAGAAAATATTGCTTTCTTTTAATTTGCTATTACTTGCAGTCACAGACTAAGTCATGGTAATCTTCAAACATTTTCCTAATTTCTGTACATGTGACTTAATACCTCATTAAACTCCTCTTTAATTTTGGAAGCTTTCCTTAATTTTTCTCAAGGTAGTGGGAAGCCTCCCCACCTCAAAGTGATCCTCAATTCCTATTCACTTTTAAATCACTGCCAAGTGAAAAATTGTCAAGAGCTATGAGATGCCTAAGTATTTGACCTCCATTAACAAAAGGCATAATGTTTTTTTTTAACTCTGTTCTTTTAAAGAACATTAAAGAGAAGCAGAATCTGATAGTATGAACATGAAGGAAACAAATCAGTACTAAATGGTTTCGATTAGAAAACCTCTAAAACTTAACTGAAACAAATGACGCATCTGTATTGTTGGGAGAGGGACTGAACATTTCTATTTTCAGGTATCATAAAAGAAGTTGAAGTCAGTTTAAATTTAGGCAAGTAACAAATCTTGAGTATCTTTTAATTTAGTTAAGAATGAATTTCATTATTTACAATAGGAAAAAGGAGTTTCTACCTTATAAGATGACCAGATCTGATGAAAAAGCCTTCTGGTTTTCCAAACTGCCCATCATTCATCCTTAAAACATCTGAGAGGTTAGTTCCAAAACTTGAGTGTTTATGTAACAATGGAATATTTCAAGTACCAGCATAGGAAAGCATAATTTTCAGCATAACTCTTCTTAAAATTGATATTTCATGAAAAAAAGTTTTCATTCCTAGCCTACCCTTCTTGCATCTCTTTGGAGACGAGGAGGCATAGTGACAAAGGAGAAGGACTTGTGGATACCTTCCCCTCAGGTCTGTAGCTCACTGTTCAAACACCAGCAGTGTCTCTAGTGTCCATGTTACAAATTCATAATCTAGTTTTATAAACTTCTGAATTTTTATTATTTAGGAATCAAATATAGTTCTCATTAAAAAGGAAAAAAAATAGTTACATTCGAAGTTAAAGTACAAATGATTTTTCAAAAGAAAAAAAATCAGTTCTTGACTTTATAGATGGTTTCTAATCCAGTTTCCCTTATGTTTCCATATAATTTACTCACAGCCTTGTTTTATAAGTTTGGAAACCTGTGAATTAGGTTTCATGTTTGTCTCCAAGAAGATTGTGACTTGAGATAAACTGAAAAGTAGCCACATTCTGATAAAGGAAGTTTTCAGGTCACACACACAGGGTTTAGAATCAAGGCTTAGTTAAATTCTAGAAACGTTAGGCAAGTTAGTTCCCCATCAGGAAAGGAAGGAAAGATAATGGCATACCTTCTTTCCCTGAGTATCATCAAGTGAAACACACAAAATGATTCACAAATTTATTTCTTCTAGAAAAGCTTATGGCAGTCAAGGATGGCTGTAAATTCGATCTACTTAACTACCTGGAGCAAGTCACTGTCTTCAAATGCAAAATTGGAGATTTAACATTACTTCAGCAAACAAAGTAAGAATCTAATAGCAGGAAAGTCATAAAACCTTCATATAAGCTGTATGACAGTCCAAAGCAGATTTAGATGTTTAAATATCTACAATTTACCTACCTAAACCTCTCTTAGAATACAATTAGAATAAAAAAACAAAAATAAATGAGTTCTATTTTTTCCCTTTAATTTATATATATTTGACATCAATTGTAACCCCCATATATTCCCTATCACCAGTGCACCATCACCTCAGTCCCCCATGCTCCCATCTGCCCTAAATCCTCCTCCTCTCCCCGCCAACAGGATGTCCCAAATTTGTCCTTGTCTTTTCATTTTTGTTTGTGTCTTTATTGTTGTTGTTCTTATTCCCTTCCTTGATCCTTATTGTCCTCCTAGGGGAGGAACCATCTGGTATTTTTCTTTGGCCTTCTGACTTACTTTGCTGAGCATCATCCAGTTCCATCCATGTTCCTATGAATGCATCTAGTTTTTTCTTTTTTGATTGCTGAATAGTATTCCATCATGTATATGTACCACAGCTTCCCGATCCACTCATCTGGTTGTGGGCATTTAGGTTGTTTCCAGGTCTTACCTATTATAAAGAGTGCTGCAATAAACATAGGGGTGCAGGTATTCTTTTGAATCAGTGTTTTTGTGTCCTAGGAGTGTGATTGCTGGATCCTATGGAAATTCCATTCTTAGTAGATTGGGGAACTGCCATACTGCTTTCTATCACGGTTGGACCAGCTTGCATTCCCACCAGCAGTGTAAGAGAACTCATTTATTGACAAGGTCAAGTTCTACGATAGAGAGATGACTCCTGAAGGTATAATGGATGTGTCTTCTTGCTATGTATATAAAACTGCTAATGTGAAATGACATAGAACTCATTTATTGACAAGGTTACATGTCATTTCACATTAGCATATATACATAGCAAGAAGACACATCCATTATACCTTCAGGAGTCATCTTCCATCGTAGAACTTTACTCAGTTTAAGGGCAACATAGTTTTTCTCTTTTCATGTTTCTTGCCACTTTGTGTACTTGTAATCTGTTTAATAATTTGGAGGAGAAAGATTATGAGATTTTTCTTTTCTTACAAATTTGAAAGGCTAATAAAATGGTAGTCACATGACCAACTATGTGAAAAAGTAAAGCTGAATGTTGTCAGTGACTGTCAAGTTTACTAAACATCTTGGTAGCATGTAGTCTACTGTATTTTATTGTGTAATCTAACATTCAAGGAGACACATATCCTGTCATACAGAATCTGGTTTTTAACATGTGAAAGCTATTACTTCTTAGTAAGTGGGTACCATCAGTTCAAGTTGACAGACAGGTTCATATTGTTCCTGCAATAGTTTTTCATAAATATGGAATTTTATTATTTGTGAAATATCACTTGATGTTTTCTGCTAGAGATGGAATTGGATGCCTTAAAGAATTCAACTCAATATTTATAATGTAATTCATATCAAGAGTCACCTGGGAATGAACTAGGGAACACTGACTTACAACATTGTAATTTAGAGGTATAGGCTCTCCCCTTCAGTTGTTACACCACACCCATACTCAATCCACACTAAGACGCTCTCCCTCACCACTTTCTTCCAGAAGGTCTCACCATGCCTCACCCACCTTTTGTTTTGTAGAGTTGAATTTCTTCAGCATCTCTTGTGTTGTACACAGTTAACTTTGGTTTCCAAAGTCCAGATGTGCTCTAGTTTCTCCCCAAGTCACAGGATCCTGAGTCCAGTGTCTGGACTACTTCAGATTCTTCCAGGAATAAAGCAGGACCTCTAACACCATCTTCCCCCACATCTTTTTGGTCATTTTAGTTCTCCTATAGTACTCCAGATCTTAGAGTGCCAAATCCTAAAACGATGTTCACCTGAGGAATTTTAACAAAATGTGTATGTATACGTTCTAAACCCCAGTCCCTGAATGCAATTTAGTCTGTAAGCTGTGAGGAGTATGTGTCCAGCTAAATAACCAGTTGGTGTACAGCAAAATTAACTTACCAGCTGATAACTTATCAGATAGATGAGACAATACAATTAATCAGCACAGTATCATTAGAGCCTCCAAATACTAAAAGGAACTGTTTAAACCTAATTAAACACAATTTAACTGTTATAGAGAATATATCTGTCTAGATGATTGTTCTTAAGAAAAATGTAATTCGTACTTCAAGATTTAAGATATTCTCACAATTAACACACCTAGGGCAAGGTGGGCTATGGCATGAAAGGGTTTCAGAACTACATCACTGTCAAGGTTTCAGACACAGATCCTCCTGTGCATTGTTTTCTTTCTAACACAAAGGTTGCAGAGACAATCAATGAAACGTAAATGAAAGAAAGGTGAAGTATAGAAACTGACCTGAGCCATATCCAGTACACGGAGCTTACCTTAGAGCTGTGTGGCATGTTGTCTAGGCCTTCTTGAGAGACAGAGGCAGTGGCTTGAAGACTACTAACAGATGACACAGGTCGTCTTGACAGAAAACTGCTTGACTAGGACAGTAGCAACTCTTAACTTCAAATGAAAATGTCATAAGACAAACTTGATACAATACTGGGAAACTACAGAAGTGATCAGTTAAATATGATTTGTTCTGAACTAGAGCAAAAGTTTCCATTTACAACCAGTCTTTTTTTTTTTTTTTTAATATTTACGCATATAAGAGCTGGAGGACAGGCCAGAGGCACAGGAGGTGAGAGGAGTCACCAGAGACAGAGTGGGGAGCAGAACAGGCAGACTGACTGAAACACATTGCTGAGGGGAGCAGCGGTCGAGGCAGGAGAGGTCTGCTACACCATGTGGGTCCCCTTCCTGGCCAGGAATCAAACTCAGGCTGCTGTGCAGCAGATGCTTCACAGTGCGGCACTCAAACCTGCTGTGCCACCAGGGAGGCCCTATAACCAGTCTTTACATGAGACGATTACATAGGAGTTCATACCTAAAATTTTCCTCAAATAGGTAGAAATGAGAAAATTAAGTTGACAAAATTCTCAGTATCACATTCTTTTTCATTCAAGTCTTTCTTCAGATTTCAGCAATAGTTTGGCTTCCTGTGGTGCCTGCATTAGAGTAGATAAAAAGGATAAATACTTATTACATTATGATAGCAAAGAATCTGAATTGTGGGCAGTCTTTCCAGTTTATAAGTGGTAGTTTTAAGCCTATCAGTGGCCATTACAGATTACATACATTCATCCCTGGATGTACATAGGGGATTGGTTCCAATACCCCAGGCCCCAGAAACTGAATGCTGACTATATCTCGCCAAAGATCAGAATGCACTTTAAGCACTGAATGTTATACCTACAACCCAAGCATGAAAATGTGAAAGAATTCACAGAGACACTATTAGCATATGGGCTGCTGCTTCCTGTGCTATGCCATGTTCTCAGAATTGTTGAGAAGATTTTCTACTAGGGATTATTTATACAGCAAGCCTTCTCTGAAGATTATCCCTCACATGATTAAACAAAGAAGGCATACTGCCTTTGGTACACTGAAAAACAAAACAATCAGATAATCCATTTGATTTAGAATACCAAAAAAAAATTAACAGATTTTTTTTCAAAAGAGATGAAATCATGCAGCAGAATTATAGTCTAATTTATATTACATGTTTATTACAGGTTATTACTAACCTGTTTTGAAAATAGAATGAGTCATTCAATAGCCTCATAATCCCACTGTTCACAGGCAGTTGTTAGTTCTTAGAAACAAGACTAACATGTTAGTCTTGTGAAATATCACTTACTTGATGTTTTCTGTTAGAGATGGAATTGGGTGCCTTAAAGCATTCAACTCATGCAAAAGGAACTAGCTGAATGGGGCAGGGGGGTAGGGACTACTTTTGTGCCATTTTGAAATGGTACTATTTTACATTCAAAAATTAAGTTTTGATGCTCCAAGACAAAATGAAGTAAAGTAACTAATTTGGTCATTCATATCCAGGCCTTTGTCCTTTTTGTGGATTGGCATGATTGGAATTAAATTTTCCTCAACTAATTATTCTTACTACTCAGTTATTCTTCAGCTTTCCAGTTGTCTGTTGTTGGTTCCTAAACAGCCTCTCCAACTTCAGAGGCAACCTGGAAACAAATGTTCCAAAATCTATACCAACCATGTGAATTCTGACATTAGCTAAACAAAGTTCATGTTCTTTGACAGTCAAAAAGATCTCACATCCAATACCAATCTGTAGTATCATCTCTTCGGACAGCTGTCTAGGTGGTTCTAATGTAAATCGTTGGCAAGGTTGCCCACTTAAATTCCATTATTCATTGTCATTTGATAACTTCTCAATATTTTCTATTCTTCAGCCTCACTAACATTAGATTGTGGGAAAAGCATAAGCTATACTTAAGACTACTTATTAAAAGCAAAGGAAAACTAGAAATTCCATTCAGGTAAATCCTTCAAAGTACCCTTAATCAATTTCTCAAGTTAGTTTGCATTCCTAACAGTCAACAAAATGGCATGATTAAAAAGTAGACAAAGCTTTAAAAAGAAACAAGACTATATTCACAATTGCCTTTTAAGCGCCTTACAATGTGGAATGTAAACTAAATACAAGTTCCTCATATCTGTACTTTGGAGGAAAGGTTTTCTAATGAAAACCTAGTGCTGTCATTAATTGCAAGTGCTTTTTTTGTATTTTATTTCCCCACTACCATCGTTTATATCCCCTATCCACTTCCCCCCTCCTCCCTCTTAACATTAGTCATCAGGATGTTTGATGTCAGTAGTTTTGGAAGTATTTTATATTGTTGGGTTGTCTGTTACATAAATTTCCAGTATTTTTATTCTCACTTTCTGCATATAATTTTTTCAAATTCCCTCCATTTTGTTGAAAATCCCTTTTGTGGCTATCAATGTTCCATGTTATAGATGTACCACCTTTTTGATCCAATCACCCATTAAAGGAAATTTAGACTACTGTACAATGGAAAAAGATAAATTTGCCATTTGTAGCAGCATGGATGGAGCTGGATGGAATTATGGTCAGTGAAATAAGCCAGAAGGAGAAAGAAAAATATCAATGGTTTAACTTATAGGAGGAATGTAGGAGAACCAAGGGACCAGGGAAAAAAATTTTAAAAAACAAAATTAACAAGCAGCTATTAATCAGACACTCTGCAGGGCAGGAAGAGGGATCAAAACAGGAGAGGGAATGTGTTCTTACACAAGGGACTTTGACAGTACAGGTGAAATGGTGGTGGGAATTTTATGGAGACTATACCTGAGAGACGAAAGTATGCACTGTACAAAAAGAATGATGTAAAATAATAATGTGGCTGTGAATATAAAACATATGGAGATTTTTGTTTATGATTTCACATTCTTTGGCTATAGGCCCCAGAATGGGGTTACCGGATCATATGGTATTTGTAGTTTTAATTTAAGGTAAATCTAGATCACTTTCCATAATGGTTTCATTTCAGTTCACACTCACCAGCACTTTAATAAGGTTCTTTTCCCCTCTGTATCCACTCTAGCACTTGTCATTGGGGTGGTCTTTTTGATATATTTGTTAGTCTTATTTCTAAGGGGAAAAAGAGCTTGCTGCCACCAGGCTGCAGCAAATGTAATTGAGAGACTTTCCTTCTGCCAATAGAAGCCTCTGCTTTTACACAGGACAAAAACGTAAAAGAGGAGAGAGGCAGACCAGTAGCATGGCAACAGAGGGACTTCCTTGCTTCACTCCTGAGTGTTAGATGGTCTCTTAACACTGGAATGCTGTTGGACATAAGAGATCAACACAGAAAAAGGAGGGCGAGAAAAAGTCACACTTCAGGGGACAGAAGGTGGGTACAGAAAAGTCCTTAGATTCTGGTCCATCAGATTATTCATATCTCAAGGCTGCCATATCAGCCGAGAACCCAGAGGAGGGGGAGCACTAAAATGTGTGACTTGACTGAGGGGAAATATATATATATGGAGAATCTGGGGTGGGTTGAGAAGGATTGGTAGCACTAGACCTTTCCCATAATGGTCAACTGTAACAGCAATGAAAATTAAATTTCAGTGGATTAAGGGAAGATGGCATTAGATGAGGTTCCCTGCTTCATTCCTGGGAGGATCATGTGAAAGTGGTCCAGAGGGACATCAGACTCTAAAGATCCTGTAACTTGGGGTGAAACTAGACTACCTCCTGCCGTGGAAGGACAATGCGGAAATTCAACTCTGTTGAACAAAAGGTGGGTGAAGAGAGGTGCCTAGAGAATGTGGCCATTGTGGAGCCTGGAGTGCAAACCTGTGCTCCTGTGTTTGGCTGGCAGCCCTGGAAAGGAAGCAAGAGCTAGTAAGTGTGAAAGCACCCCCTTATCTGAGGGGAGGCACATGCCAAAGAGCTGGGTACCAGGAGGCCTGCATCCCCAGTAAAAACTGCATTCACTCTCACAACTCAAACTGATCCTGTAAAGTGGCACCCACAGTGTTGCCCACAGAGACGCAGATCTGGAAGCCCAATGGGAGGGCCATCAGCATACCAAGCACAAGCCACCTCAAAGGGACCAGGTACACAAAACAGGACTAGGCATTCAAACGCAATACAAATAAGGACTTCTGAAACCAGGAAGTTTCATGCAATGCCTCCTGTCACATACCACTTTCCCAGTAACTGACCCCCTCCAACACCCTCCCCTCAGTGTCTGCAGATAACTATTGTGACATACAACATAATTAAATGCCAAACCAGAGAAAGCTATTTATAAAAGACCACAGTGCCACCTGCTGGAAAAGTAAATATTCCACACCCTAGGACACTTGAAAATATAGACCAGAATCATACAAATTGAGCACTTGCAAAAATACAACATTAGGCACCTTGAGTCCTCATGAATATTTCACCACAACAAGAATAAACCTCCAGAATCTAGTCACAAAGACATGGAAGCCCTTTTCAAAAATGCCATGATAAATTCAAAGAAATGGAAGGAAACAGTTGTATCAGTAAATTAAATATCTTGGAAGAGATGGACAAAGGTGCTTTGGTGGTAGGTGACATACACCTAAAGGGGAAGATTCATATGCAGTGTTATAAACCAATGTTATCTCAAAAACTTGGGGACATTCCCCCTCTTCTTGTATGACAAGAGAAGTTACCTAAGCCTTCCCTGGTTTCAAGGGTCCCTGCTTGTGTGGCTTTGTGTGCCTGCTCCCTTTGAGGTGGCTTGGGAGGCAGTCTACTGTGGGGTCACCCATACCCTCCTGTAAAGGTTGTCTGCGATGTGATTTAGGCTTCAGAGAAAGTTCCCTGCCTAGCTGGCTGGGGGAATAAGGGAAGAGTGTGTGTCAGGGAGACCAAATGAGCTTTCCCTCCTCACGAGGTCCCAGAAAGTGTCCCTTTCTAGAGGCCTAGTCCAAAGTACCAAATTTTTCATGAAGCGGTCTGTTCCTGGCAATCCTGGAACCTCCCACCATGCATACCAATACCAGTGACTTCAACTTCAGAGAATTTTTCTCTGCTCCCCCTAACTAAATCCCTTTTCAGGAGGATTGAACCAGTTGTCTGCCTGGGGGTAAGGGCTGAATGTATCTGCCTGGCAGTCACTACCCTACCATCTGGGGACCTCTATCCTGATGTAGCAGGTGGACTTGACTGCACAGTCTCTGTGCAGAGGTTCTGAAATGTGCCTGTTTGATGCTTAGTCCTGCTCTGAGTCTTTAATCTCTTAGGAGGGGACTGAAATGTACTCTATGGCAGCACCACACCCCCTGCGATGATGGTGCCACTCTCAAAGATTAAGTTTTGTGGAAATATCAACTCCACCTGCCACATCAGGGTAAGATGAGTTTTTCCCAAACCTCAAAAGCCTTGTCACTTCATCACAGTCCATATGATCCCTCAACTCTATTCCTCCTCTGTATATTCTAAGAATACAAAAACACTAATCCAAAGGGATATATGAACTATGTTCATGGTAGCACTGTCATGGATACAACCTAAATGCCCAGTGAGAGATGAGTGGATTAAGGGGTGTGGTGTATATACACAATGGAATTCTACTCAGCTGTTTGAAAAAAAAAGAAACCTTGCTATTTCAACAACATGGATGGAACTGGAGATTGTTTAGTGAAATGAGACAAATACCAGATCATTTTACTCAT
Source organism: Galemys pyrenaicus (assembly GCA_019455555.1). Taxonomy (NCBI): domain Eukaryota; kingdom Metazoa; phylum Chordata; class Mammalia; order Eulipotyphla; family Talpidae; genus Galemys; species Galemys pyrenaicus. Next base: position 43,101 of record JAGFMF010012217.1, read on the forward strand.
GTGGAATATAAAGGAACACAAAACTAAACCAAACCAAGCCTAGAAATCTGACTGTAGAATTGAGGCTACCAGAGAGGGAGGGGGCCCAGTGGACTATGGTGGAGGATTATAGGTGCTTCGTTATGTCATAATGTACCTCTGAATTTTAGTGTTACTTCAGTAAGTCAAAAAAGAAAATAGTGTAAATTGAGGCCTAAATTAAAAGAAGTAACTGTTTAGAGTGGGGGAAACAGTAATTTATCAACATTAAGAAATATTAAATACTATTTAAAAAGGATTTTAGTTAGAAAAATGTCAGTTTTGGGTTAGCATTCTGAATCAAAACACTAGCCAGAATTAGTCTCTGATATATTAAGGTGGACTATATCCAAATATGGGCAGTCTATTTTTAACATACACGAATTCTTGAAAGAAACAGTTGGACTTTAAAGTGTCGGAAAACCTAAGCAACGATTAAATGGTTCTCTTAAGCTCTCAGCCCAGTAGGCTGAAAGAAGGTAAGACTTTCTAAGGCTTTAAGAGCCTTAAATCTGGACAAAGGAGCTAAATGAAAAAAATTTTTTAAAAAAACCTGGAAATAAGGTGTTTGAATAGAATTTTCCTCTGAAAGGGGTAATGAGAATTAACAATCTCACTCTCCCAGTCCCCACTTGTTTTGAATGAGCTTCACAGTTAAGGTACCTGTGAAGCTACAGTATTTAAGGACTACAAGTGCAAACTGAATGGAAGCCGAGAGAAGGATATTCCATTAGTACTGGACAGTTACAAAGTCCACCTCTAGAATCTTCATTCCTTACCAAAAAAAAAATAGGCAGCAGTGGGAAAACTATTATTTCCTAAAACAGAATTACTGACCTCTTACAAGGGTTAGGTAAGAGGAGCGTTGAAAACAGCACAGACGATGAGTTAGAAGTCTTATACAGACAGAATGAGTGTTTCAGTGGGAACCAGAGGTACCGATATTTTTATTCTGAAGTAAGACTCACATTTTTAGTTTCTCTTCAGCTGTCCTGAATTAACTTGTTAAAAGATATGTTAAAACATGCAGTTTAACAAGCAAAAGTCATAAAGTACAGGATAATCCTCTCTAAATTGTTACTTTTTGTATCATCTATGTTGCAAGCAAAAGCATGTGAATAATTTAGGCAGTTTATATTGTTATATAATTTTAAATTTGTTAGATATTATTAAGGTCTGAATATTTTAATCTATGTTAATATTTTGTTCTGCAGTACATTGCACCAAATAACTAGGCATGCAGTCTTTGAAGAATCAGCACAAGCCTTACCTTCAGCAGAAGCAGCAGCAGGTTGCTGGAAGTGGATGCCAAAGCATGTGGACTTCTAGAAGACACAACACTGAGGCCTCATTTGCTCCCTGAGGCTTTTCTGGGTATCACAGTCACCAAGCCTTTTCTCTTTCTAGACATAGTGGGCCAGCTTTGTGGGTGGGAGAGGGGAGAAGGATTGCTGATCTTCTCTTTTCCCTTCCCCTGTCATTTCAACTTTCCTCTGTCTGGGCAAATTACTAGCAGGCCCAAGTTTGTTCAGGTCCTGCCAGGAACTCACCGTTATTTCTCTTTATCAGTTGTTTTGATGGGAGAACTTGATCCTAGCATTTTTTCGCTGCCATGTTGATGACATCACTCCAAAACATTTTCATTTTAAATGTCTAAGAACAAAAGACGTTAGATATCATTTAAATCTACATTCTGTCAAATTTGTGAGACAAACTAGGACTAGAACCCAATCATGATAACGTCAGTGCTCCCTACTGTCAAAAGGCTTTGAACTAAAAGGGATCTTCACTTGAATTCAGCTCTGCATTCACCAACCACATGCCACTGAGTTTTATGATTATAAATAGACATCAACACCTACCTCACAGGGATGTTGTAAGGATCAGCGATACCACTGGAAATTGCTCACAGTAGTGTTTAAAACATAAGTAGACAATTTTTTACCAAGCATTTGTAATTAAAATAAAATCCAAGTCACATCCTGTCAAATTCATAGAATCATTAATACTATGGGTTAAACCAGTCTATTAAATCCTACTCCCTTAACAAACTATTGAGTGCAAATTATTTAATAACTCATGAGCCCTCCTCATAAGTCAGGGATTTTTAAAGTCTGAGTATAAATGATCTTCCATTTTGTGGCAATGCTTATTTTTTAAGAACATTTCTTACTAAAAATGTCTACAGGAGGCTTTAGTGAATCTTTTATCCTTTTAGAGCAATGAATTATTTAGCAATTACAGTATAAATGATGGAAAAGGGGACAGTATCACATTTCAGATATTTTAAAACTAATTCACTTATCAGTAATGGTATCATTACCCACATCATGAGATCAAGTTTAGTGATTACAGCTGGGATTCTGTGACCTATAAATGTAAAAAGGAAAATAATCCATTAAGTAAACCACTACTATTCCTAAAGGAAAATATCTATAATCCAACTGTCATCTCTGTCATTAACTTGCAAATGCTTTTCTAATCTTTGCTTACAAATGTTTTAAAAACTAATTTTAACCATTGTGTACCACTTTTTAAAATTTTCACAATTTTTAGCAGCTCTTAGGGCTGTTTTGTAAACATTTTTTAATTTGCTAGAGTTTAGTCCCTTTTGTGGTACAATTTTATGAGATTTGACAGATAGTGATGTCACCACCAAGATCTTACACAGAACACTTCCATGACTCCTTTACTTTTCTCATCATACTTAAATCCATTTTCTCTATGCTAGTTATATTTAAAATGGAATCGTGGACATAGCCTTTGGGATCTGGCTTCTTTCACCTGAGCATGCCCCCTTGTTATCATATATGTCAGTCATTCATTCCTTCAGATTTCAGAGTAGTCTTCTCCATGGTATGAATGTACTTGGATTTTGTTATGCAGTCTCCAGTTTGAAAAAGATGAGTTTTCAGTTTTAGAACAAATAACGCTAATATAGATATTTGTATACAGACTTTCACAACACAGGTTGGTTTATTTCTTACATCAATGTAGTCCCTATAGTTTTCTCAACGCCATTATCCCCACGAAGCATGCCATTTGTGGCAACACAGTTTTTTATTTAAATGCGTAAGAGTGGGACTGCTGGTCTAACTGCTTAGGAAGCTGACAAACCATTTCCCAAAGTGGCTGTATCATTCCCACCAGCACTATGAGAGTTTCACACACACTGAAGAGTGTCTAAAATTTTGTCCAATTTACATATGTGCTTCTCAATTGTATACATTTTTCTACATTAATCAAAATATATAAAGTCTTTTCAATGAGTTAATATTCTATTACTATCTTAATTTACATCACCATTAAGTTTATTCTAATTCTTTGATACTAGACTTTTCAAAACAGGAAAAGAGAAACAAGATACAACCCACAGAGCTTTCAAATACTCCAGTAAAACAACTGGCTCCTATATGGATCATAGCATCCATTTATCAGTATAGCAGTAACCACTGTCTTACAAGCTGACACCTTACACACTCTAAAAGATGCACACTACAGCATCTGTCAAGTATCAGATGCTGTCCCATAATCTGAACTAATTCCAGGTTTATAACACTTCATAAAATAATCTTACCTTTATCTCTATCTAAGGAATCTCATCTTCCTTAACCATGTCTGTTTTCTACTTCTGCCAAAAGTAGACACCTTAACTATATACTGTATTATTTACTCTTTGGAGTTAGCCATTTGAAAACCTAAATAATTTATGCAAGAAACTTAAATCATTAGGTAACCATTACAAAATATGGACATTGTATGCATTATTTTTGCCTAGTCCATATAGAATGTATCCATTAAAACTTTATTTTCTAGTAGCATTTCTATTTGAAATTATAAGACTAACAAGAAAGCATTACTTTTAAAATCTGTATTAACAACTAGGTATAATTCCTTTGGAAAAAAAATTCCTATCAGGCTGGATTAACCATTATTAATCAAGTCTGTTATTAAACATTAACATCTGCCCTTACCAACATTAAGTGTTTTGATATTCCCATACTATATTAGCAGCAGTGACAGCCAGGAGAATATAATTTGGATAGCTTAAGAACCAAAGAATGACCTGTTATTTGAAACTCAGTATCCTTAGGCTAATCATTTACAGTCACCTATAACTAACTAGAGGTGAGCAAGGAAATCATAATAAAAACCATCTCCGCCCCAATATCATTTAATCCATAAAATATAAGGCATTACTGCTCCATTAACAGACTTAAAGTGGTATATAAATTTAGTAATATGTAAAAGTCTCAAAATGTATCTCTCACAAGTAACAACATTTTCCATGTTAAGGATTGATCAATATTGACTTCTTAAGACAAATTTGTTCACTTATTCAATTAGCAGCATTTACTGGCAGCCTAACATAAGCACTGTTTTTCTGCCTTCATAGAATTTATTTCTGCCCTCAGAGAGCTATAATTTAGTGATGAGATAGATAATAGATACATTGTGTGTGTGTGTGTTTCCAGGTTACAGTAGGACTGTGGAGGAAAATAAAAGCAGAAGCAAAAATGGCCATGGAATGATTCAAATGATTATGCTTTTACATAATTACTTCAAATTGGATTGTACTTTTAAATAGCGTAATAAGGGAAAACCTCCCTAAAATCATGGCATTTGAGAGAATGACCAGAAACTGAAAGCAAGAGGGAGAGGTGCTTCCAGATATCTGGGAAAGATTAATGTAGCATAGTGAACAATAAAGGCAGAAATCTGTTGCAGAATGAACTAAGTGAAGGATCAGGAGGTAACAGTAGCTACTCCATCTCTTTAAAACCCAAAGTTTTTACTCTGAAATGGGAAACCACTGGAGAGAGTTTGAGCCAAGGAATGATATAATCTAAGTTTTGCTTTAATATCATAAGTCTGGCTGCTGGTTAAGAATAATGTTATAATGTAATGTTACTTACACTTTTTTTAAAGGAGAAAGATGAAGAAATCCTGCTAGGAAATTAATACAGAATGGTAGTTATGAATTCATAAGATGACAGAATTTTAAATATGTTTTAAAGGTAAGGAGAGACAGGAGAATACTAACAGAGGAAGTAGGATATGGGGTAAGGAGTGTCAGGTATCACTACAAAATTATTGGCTAAAGCAACTGATAGAACAGCTGCCATTATGGAGATTGGGGAGGCTAAGGAAGGTCAAGTTAAAGACAGGTCAGGTATTTGGTATTAGACACATCAGGTTTAAAATGCTTATTTGGATGTTTTCTGCTAGTAGGCATGACCAAGTAAGTATCAAAAAGTCTCCCTTTCCTCTGCCGTCATGTCAAAGTCAGTCCCCCAAGACCTGGAACAGCTGTGGAAGCTCCTCTTTGGAAGTTTAAGTGCTGAAACAAGCAATGAGAGTCAGAAAACCCATTTTGAGCAACGGGGAACACTCAGACTGTGTGGTGATGAGAGACCCAAATAAGTGATCCAGAAGATTTGGGTTTGTCACTTACGCCACCATGAAGGAGGTAAATGCAGCCATGAGTACAAGGCTACACAATGTGGATAGAATTGTGGGCTGTGTCAAAGAGATTCTCAAAGACTCAGTTCCCACTTAACTATGAAAAAGATTTTTGTTGCTGACGTTAAAGATGACACTGAAGAACATCACCTAAAATTTTAAGCAATATGGGAAAATTGGATTGAAATCATGACTAAGGAAGTTTCAAAAAGAAAAGACTTTACTTTTGTAATCTTTGATTAACCACAATTCTGTAAGATAAAATTGTCATTATAAATAGCATATTGTCATTATAAGTAGCATAAATAGCATAAATGGCCACAATGTGAAGTAGGGAAAGCCCAATCCTCAAAGCAAGAGATAACTAGTGCTTCATCCAGCCAGAAGTAAATTTGTTCTGGAAATTTTGGTGATGGTCATGCGGTGGTTTTGATGGGAATGACAACCTTGGTCATGGAGGAAACTTTAGTGTTCGAGGTGGATATGGTGGCAGTAGGTATGGCTGTAATGGATTTGATAATGGTGGAAGCAGTTTTGGAGGTGGAAGCTACCATGATCCCAGCAATTAAAACAATCAGTCTTCAAATTTTGGTTCCATGAATGGAGGAAACTTTGCAGGTAGAAGCTCCGAGCCCTGTGGTGATGGAGGCCAGTATATTGCCAATTCTTAGTTGCCATATTTTTACATTTGTAACGTCATCCCCCAGTGTGAATTGCCTGATGTCAAGAAAGGTGAGAACATAATAGACTTTGCCACATTCTTTACATTTACATTATTTCTCTCCATAATGTATTCCCATGTTGAGTAAGGTGTGAAAACTGATAGGGTTTCTTCCCAGTACAAATTCTGATATTGCTTAAGGTTTTGAAGCCTTGATTTGGTTATAGTTAGATATTTTATTTTCATCTTTAAATCTTATTTCAGAAACATTTGAATTAAGGCTTAATTCTATGTTCAAAACGGTTTCAGTGTTTACATATAGCATGGCCTACATGATTCCATGTGTTCCAAATTTCCTTTCAGAGAATATATTTTAAAAATTCATGTAGGTCTTAGCTAACAGAAACACACTGCTCCACAAAGCTAACTGACTTAAAGTAGGATTTTTTTTTTCTAACTTGATTTATATCCTTGATGTTTTTTGTCAGTAACGCATTTATTATGCATATTTGTCTTAGGTTGGTTATGTTCATTACAACAACCATTCTACCCTTTACCCTCCCCTCTCATATTTCTACTCTTCCACTAATTATACTTTCTCTAGGCAACAGCATCCATATCTTCCCATTAACATTTCCCAGTAATTTTGGTATTAAGTCTTCCATCCCTGACTTTGGAAGCAAGACCCGGATATATCATGAGAAGAGAATTCTGAAAGGCAACAACAATATATAGCACGCTACTAACAACACACATGCAACTATACTTAAAAATCTAATATTCAAACAATACTAAACAAGGACATTAGCAAGGTAACACAACAAGAACCACTAGGACATTTTGTCTCCATGAAGGACTGGAATATTATCACTACTGACAGCGTTGCCTTTTGAGATTATCAGAATCCAGTTACATAGTCAAAGCACATTCAAATAAATGCAACAGGAGGAACCCCACGTCAAGGAAGGAAGTTATATATTATAGTCTCTTAAGAGAATATTGTGAACATCTATACACAAATTGGGAAACCTAGAAATAATTGGCACATTTTTAGAGTGATACAACCTTCACAATCAAACCGAGAAACATTTAGCTTGAACAGACCAATCAAAACAGTAATCTCCCTAAAAACAAAGGATAATGGCTTTGCCAGTGAATTCTATCAAATATTTAAAGATTTAAAACAATCCTCTGCAAATTTCACTCCACTTTAAAAAAAAAAAAAACAACTACTTCATTGGGAATAGAAAGAACAAACTTCAACATAATATACCAGCAGCTAACATCATATACAAAAATCTGTTGTATTTCCATATGCAAACAGTGAATTTGAGGAAAGAAAAGCCCTGAAACTATAAATTACAAAAACAGGTAACACACTACTCCACATCACTCTCACAGATGTCTATGGGAACTTGACTCTCACTATAAGGAAAACAAAATCAAAAATAAGTGGGACTATGTCAAGTTGAAAGCTTTGTACTTCGTAAGGGCCAAAAAATATAAATGAAACCTACTGAATGGGAGAATATATTTGCACATCATCTATCTAACAGAGGTTTACTATCCAGTATATATAAAGAAATCATACAACTCAACAAAAACACAAGCAAATAACCCAACTGAAAAAAATGGGCATAAAACATGAAAAGACACTTCTTCTAAGACATGGAAACAGCTGATAGGTTTATGAAAAAATGTTCAACTTCACAGAGAAATGCAAATCAAAGGTACATTGAACTACACATCACATCCTTGATAATGGCCTATGTCAAAAAGATTAGAAATGAATATTGGTAAGAATATGGAGAAAAGAAAATCCAGCAATTCCACACCTAGGTATTTATGAATATAGTCATTTATTCAAAAAGATAAATACATCCCCTTTGTTCACTGCAGCATTATTCTCATAGTCAAGGTATGGAAACAACCTAAATATCCATCAAAGAATGACTAAAGAAGTTGTAGCCTTTGCATGCATATGCATACATACACATACACACACCAATACTCAATTATTAAAAGTATGCCATTTTAGGGCCTCCCTGGTGGCACAGTGAGGTAAGCAACGCACTATGAAGCAAATCGCAGCCACTGCAGCACGAGTTTGATCCCTGTTGCCGGCCAGGGAGGGGACCCACATGGTGCAGCAGACCTCTCCTGCTGTGCCCGCTGCTCCCCTCAGCAGTGTATTTCAGGCAGTCTGCCTGTTCTGCTCCCTATTCTCTGTGGTGAATCCTCTCACCCCACCCCCCACACCTCTGACCTGTACCCCAGTGCTTGTATGCATAAATAAATCTTTTCAAAAGATTTTTTTTAAAAAAAAGGTATGCCATGTGTGACAACATAAATGGAACTTGAAGTGATTGTGCTAAGCAAAATATGTCAAAGTGAAAATTACCAAATTATTTATTTATAAATAATGAAGTAATGATGCACAATAAAAATAACTCTGACTCTAAAATATATATATATGGTGGTTACCAAAGGGGAAGAGTGATAGAGACAGAGGCCTGAAGGGGTGGTAGTTCAAGCTTGAATATGATAGTTTGAATGGCTCTTTATTGATGAGTGTGGCAAGGTATATACAGAGTTGGGGAACTATACTCCCAAACTCATGTAGCTTTTGTAAACCAGTGAATACCAATAAATATTTTTAAACTTTCAAATTGGGAGTTACACAAATGCAGAGAATACACATCAAAATTTGAGTATTTCTAACACAGCTATTATTGGTGCTGTCCTATACAAAAATTAAGTTCATAAAGACTAGAAGCAATGAATGTGTTTAAAATCAAAAGTAACAAACAATCACAAGAGAGCCTAAGAAACAGAAACACGTGGCCCCATCCAATGAAACATCTTCAGGAATCAGCTCTAAAAGAAATAGTACAAAGTTCAAAATAGCCATCAAAAGATGCTCACTTATATAAAGGGGGAAACAATTAAATGAAATCAGGTAAATTATGTGTCACCAAAATGAAAATATCATACAAAAAAGTATAAAAAATTACCAAGCAGAAACTGGGTGCAGAACAGTACAACTGAATTTTAAATTTCACTAGAAGGATCAACAAAAGTCTTGATCAAACAGAAGAATAAGTTATATTAAGACAATTCATTTGAAAACCTCTACATTGGGATACAAAAATATGGGAAAATAAAGACTGCCTAAGAGACTTGCAGGACACCAAAACCATATCAATGTATTCATTAAGGGGATTCCATAGAAAAGAGATGGGACCATATCTGAAGAATTCATGTATTTTAAATCCCATATTTAAAAAAGAAATAGATCAGAAATTAAAGAAGCTTAATGAATTTCAATTAGAACAGGCAAAAGACATACATGTGGAGACCCATTATTACCAAACTATCAAGAATCATTTATAAGATAGCTTTTAGAAAATTATAATTGGGTTCTTAGCAACCCATTAGAAGGAAGAATATATTATCAACCAAATATATCTAGCAGAACTATTATTCAAAAACAGGAGAAATGAAAATTTTCCCAGCTAAACAAACCCCTAGTAGTTTATCATCACTATGCTTTTCCCATAAGAAATGGTAAGTTACAGGTTCTACCCACAACATGATGAAAGAGAGAGGCTTGGACCACTCTCCCCTAAACACAACTAAAAAGAAAGTAAAAGTAGAGTAAAAGGACGATCCAAAGATTCATTAACACAGACATAGGATTTTCCCAAAGGTTTTCTGCAGAGGTTGGTGACTTACATTGAGGGAGGTGAGTGAAGAGGCAAAGGGAAGCAGAACAGTCTACAAAGAAAATTTGAAAACATTGTTAAAAAGAAGACACAAAGAATCCGAAAAACATCCCCTGCTCATGGATTGGAAGAATTAACCCTAAAATGGCCATCCTATTGAAAGCAATATGCAGATTCAACACAATCCTGATCAAATTCTCAGTGACATACTTCAAAGAAATAGAACAAATATTGATGAAATTAACATGGAGCCACAAAAAACCTCAAGTAGCTAAAGCTCTCCTGCCTAAAAAGAAGAAAGGAAGTATCACAATCCCAGATTTCAAATTATATACTACACTGAAACAAAAACAGACACACAGACCAATGGAATCAAATAGAAAACCCAGAAATAAAGCCACAGATATATGGCCAACTAATCTTTGACAAAGGAGCAGAACAGGACTAGCCACTAGTCCTAATGTGTGCAACGAATATTACCAGAGGAACTTTTCAGAAAGTGAAAGGCACAGATGGGCGCACACACATGGAAAAGGGGAGTTGGTAAATGTGAATGCAGCGGTCATTGGATATTTTGTGGGGAGACTGGTGTCCAGCAGCAGGGCTTTTGTTCACAACTTCTCTCCTCCCATTAGAAAGATCAGACAAAAGGGGAAATTGGTGGCAATGTTGTGCACAATGCTGATCTGGGTAAAAATGTAGAGAATTGGACAATGGCAGCAGGGTGGAAGAGTCTTCTCCCCACTCTCTGCAAAAATACTTAAGTGAGGACCCTCCCTGGTGGCACAAGGGTTAAGATACAGCACTGTGAAGCTACCCACAGCAATTGCAGCACTAGTTTAATCCCTGGCCAGGGAGGTGACCCAAATGGTGCAGATCTCCCCTGCCACATCTGCTGCTCCCCTCAGCAGTATATCTGCCTGTTCTGCTTCCCACTCTGTCTCTGGTGACTCATCTCACATACAACCCCCCCACACACACACACCCCTCTGGCCTATATCCCAGTTCTTGTATGCATAAATATTTTAAAAATATATATTTAAGTGAGCAATACATATCTGGCAGTCCAGGTGCTCAACTGGCAGCAGTGACCATTATGGGCAAATAGGACACACAGCCCATGCCTACTGCCCCCTGGGTAGCAGTGCAGGATGGCCTGTGTCTGGCTACTAGTGCTCTTGAATATCAAGCCAGATGCTCCTTGCCATGTGACTCAAATCTGGTGGAACATACTCTGTGTCACAGAGAGGCACAGAGGCAGGGCAGGAATACAGGATCCCCAAACCACAGAACAGAGTTTGCTCTGGAAAGAGGAGAGAATACAGATGTGATCTATTGGCCTAGAGCTGCCCTCACCAGGACTGAGACTAAGTATTGGGCCCCATCTTCCCATCACTCCCCCATCTGCTTCCAAGGTTAAACAAAGAGGAAAACAAAACTATACCACAGCACCCACCCCTCCACCAAAAAAAAAAGCAAATAGAGTGATGCACCTGCCTGGGAAGCACAGTACATCTAAACACAGATGGAAAGTCACAAGAGCAACAGAAATCCATCAACAGAAATAGAGGGCATAGAAATAGAGGGCCTAACAGAGAACTCAGAGTAGCAATTTTTTAAATGAGGTGCTGGAAGGGCAATTAAATGTTGAAAGGCAGGTAAAGGATCTTTGAAAGATCTAGGAACAAAAAGAATTCTTCACTGAAGAGGTGGAAGATAAGAGAACACAAAAAGGTGCTGAATGAAATGAGGACAAATATGGAAAGTGTTTAAGACAAGTTGGTAAAAAGGAATTTCAGAAATAGAACATGCAAATGCACAAATCACACAAATGGAAGGAGAACAAAGATCTAGGAAAAATGAAGAAACACGAAGAGAAATATTGGACTCAACAAGAACAGAAAACACAAGGATAATGGGTATTGCAATTAGTATGAAGAGAAGGGAACAGAGAGACCCTATTCAAAGAAATAGCAGCCGAGAACTTCCTGAGCCTAAGGAAATAGATAAACATAGATTTAAGGAAGCAAAGAGAACACCCAATTTTCTAAATGCAAATGGCCCTCACACCAAGGCACAGCATTCTTAAATTATCAGAAGTCAAAGATAAAGAAAAAAAGATTGCTAGGTGGGAAAAGAGGAAACATACAAATGGACGCCACCAAATCCATTTCTCAGATTTCACAGTATACATTCCAGGTCAGAAAACAGTGGACTGATGTGTCCACAATCCTAAAAGACAACACTGCCAGCCAAAAATACTCTGTCCTACAAAATTAGTATTCAAATATGAAGGCAAAATACTTTCCCAGACAAAAATGGAGTTTACCACAAAACCTGCATTTGAAGATATCTTGAAAGGAATTCTACAAGGGGGAAAAAAAAAAACAAAAAACCCTTGAGCAAAGTGACAATACAGACACAGAATCAAAAGTATAAACACTAAAAAAGAATCTGTAGAGTCAAATGATGACAAGTCAGTACCAGTTCATAAAGTACTTTTTCAGACATAGAAAGTTTGTGATCACTTTTATGGTAGCCACAGAGGAAAAAATCTAGAATGAGACACAGAGAAGAAGAAATGAAGAAACTGAGAGACCCACCAGAAAAGCCATTCAAATGGAAAAAAAAAAAAATCACAGAAAAACCAAATGGAGAAACAAGACCAAAAAAATTTTAAAGATAACAGGTAAACAGTCCTGTTAGAACAATAATCACACTATGTGTAAATGGTCTGAACTCACCAATTAAAGGGCAAATTGTGTCAAAAAAAATTTCAATCATACTTTCCTTATTAAAAAAAAAAAGCATTTAAAACCTAAAGACATGCACAAATGTACAGTAAAAGGCTGGAACAAGGTGCTTTAAGCCAATAACAGAGAGAAGCAGTAACTATTAGACTTTCCAAAATAGATAATCAAGGATAAAGATGGATATGTAATGATTAAGATGACATTTCATCAAGATGATAAAATCATTAATATTTATGCACCTAACACAGGTGCACCTAACTATATAAACTATTAATAGGCCTAAACTTTTTAACAAAACCACATTAGCAGTGGGAGACCTCAGCACAGCCATTACACTACAGAATAGAACATCCAGACACAAAGTTAAGAAAATAAAGGCATTAAGTGAATTATTGGACCATGGGTACGTAGCAGAGAATTACAGTGTCTTCTATCCCAAAAGAACCAAATACACACTATTCTCAAGTGTACATGGAACATTCTCAAGGATAGATTTTATGTGAAAACACAAAATGTCTCAAAAATTACATGAAAAAATTATGCTAAGCATCTTTGATGACCATAAAAGAATAAACTAGAAATCAATAAAAAGAAGAATACCAAAGTAAACCAAATACAGAGAGTTTAAACAAAATGCTTTTGAACAACCCTCAGTCAATGAAGAAATCAAAAAATTAAGTATCTGGACACTAATAAGAATGGAAGACAAACTACCAGGTCTTATGGGATACTTTGAAACTGGCATTAAGAGGGAAAGACATAGCAACTGAGGCCCACATTTAAAAAAACAAAAAGAAAACCAAGGAAAATATTAAATAATTTAACTTTACAACTAAACAGGAAAAGAATGAAACTAAAAATCAATAATAACAATTAGAAGTAAACTAGAAAACAAGACAATTCAAAAGATCAATGAAACCAAGAGTTGGTTCTTTAAAAGTATAAGCAAACTGGACACCTTAGTCTCACTAAGCAGAAAAAGATCAGAAATAAGAGGTGAAAGAGCAATAACAACAATAAAACAAAGAAAAATAAGCTCAAGGAATTGGGCAGTTATAACCAAAAGCAAACAAAAAACAAGACCAAATATCCAAGATAAGCCAAAGAGACCATGGCGGGGGAGGGGAAGGAGGGGAGGGCAAAGACGGGGATGAGGGCAGAAAGAGCACAAGGGACTGAGGTGATGGTGCACAGGTGGAATGGTGGTGGGTACTCCCTGGGGAATACAAACGATGTCAAATATAATTAATTAAATAATAAAAACAAAAAAAAGAAATGAGGTGAAATTTCACAAATGATAAAAATACAAAGGATCATAAGACCTATTATGATCATAAGAACACTAATATGCAAAAATCTGGACAATCTAGAAGAAATGGACAAATTTTTAGAATAATAAAATCTTACAAGACTGAACCAGGATGAAAAAGACAGCTTAGGGCCTCCCTGCTGGCACAAGGGGTTAAATCATAGCACTATGAAGCTAGCCACAGCCACTGCAGCAAGAGGCCTAGCCCCAGCCAGGGAGGTGACTGACATGGTGCAGCAGACCTCTCCTGTCTCACCCACTGCTCCCCTCAGCAGTGTATTTCAGTAGATCCACCTGTTCTGCTCCCCAATCTGTCTCTGATGAATCCTCTAACCACCTCTCCCTCCCCACTGCAACCCAGCTCTTGCATGCATAAATAAATATTAAGAAAAACAACAGCTTAAATAGACCAATCACAGGCATAAAAATTGAAAGAGTAATAAAAAGACTCCCAGGACCAGGTGGTTTCTCTAGTGAATCCTAGGAAACCGCAAAGGAGTTCTATACCTATCCTGTTCAAACTCTTCAAGGAAAAAGTACTGAAGAAGGTGGAAATCTCCCCAACATATTTTATGAGGCCAACATTACTGTGATCCCAAAAGTAAACAAGAATGAAACTAAAAGAGAAATATAATATCTCTAATAAACAGATGTAAAAAAATCCTCTACAAAATCATAACACATCTAAAAGCAGACATATAAAGCAAGCTAAAAGACTTCAACAACCCAATACATGAATGGACATATAAAATAGACAGTCAACAGGAAAGAACAATCTTAAATGAGGAATTGCCACATGGACTTAACAGACATAGGGTACTCCACTCTGCAAAAACATGAGTACATGTACTTCTTAAGTGAACATAGAATTTTCTAAAGGATACATCACATTTTGGGTCATAAAAAATATAAGTTCATAAATTCATAAATATGGAGGGTCATAAAAGACTAATATGAACAACTTTATGCCAATTAGAAAACCTAGAAAAAAAATGGAAAAATTCTTAGAACACTACAACTTCCCAAGATTGAATTAGGACAAATAGAAAACCTATACAGACAAATTAAAAGCAAAGAAATTGTAACAGTGATCAAAAGTTTCCCCCAAAAAATGACAGGACCAGATAGTTCCAATAGTGAGTTCTAAAAAACATTTAAGAATACCTATCCTTCTCAAACACTTCTCAAAAATATTGAGGGAAAGAGTATGTCTCCAAAACCACTTTATGAGTTCGACATTACTTCTTGACACCAAAAATAGATAAGGATGTAACACAAAAAATAAAAATACTTCACACCAATAACCATGATATTCATAATTTTCAAAAAATCGCAACAAAATCTTACCAAACCAAAGTCAGCAATACATTGAAAGGAACATACAACACAAATTATGAGATTTACTCTGGATACAACAGTGATTTTCATACACAAAATCAGTGTAATTCACCTCACCAACAAAGGGAAAGATGAAAAACATATGATCATATCAATAGAAAACATTTCACAAGTGGCCAGTTATGATTTAAAAGTTTGACTAAAGGGCCTCCCTGGTGGCGCAGTGGGTTAAGCAACGCACTATGAAGCAAATCGCAGCCACTGCCACACGAGTTCGATCCCTGCTGCCGGCCAGGGAGGGAACACACATGGTGCAGCAGACCTCTCCTGCTGTGCCCACTGCTCCCCTCAGCAGTGTACTTCAGTTGATCTGCTTGTTCTGCATCCCGCTCTGTGTGGTGAATCCTCTCACCAGCCCCCACACCTCTGGCCTGTACCCAGTGCTTGTATGCATAAATAATCTTTAAAAAAAAAGTCTGACTAAAATATGGAAAAGAAACATACCTCTTAAAATGAAGACCATATATGGCAAACCCACAGCTAACATTACACACGATGAAGGAAAAAATGAAAGCTTTTTCTCTAAGATCAGGTATAAGTCAAGTGTGTTTACCCTCACACACCACCATTCAATAAACTATTGGAAGTCCTAACTGGAGCAATTAGGCAGATAAATATATAAAGGATGTGGCATATATACATAGTGGAATACTATTCAGCAATCAAAAAAGATAAACTAATGCCAATCACAAAAATATGGATAGAGCTTGAAGGGATTATGCTCAGTGAAATAAGTCAGAAGGAAAAAGAAAAATACTGGATGGTTTCACTTATAGGAGGAATATAGGGGATCAAGGGGAAAAATATAACAATAACCAAAGGGGAGGAAAACCACCAAAAAACAAACAAACATAACTACAAATCAGAAACAGGCTGCAGGGGAGGAGGAGGGAAAGGGATCAAACAAGGGTGAGAAGAGCACAAGGAGCTATGGTACCAGGGTGAGTTGGTGGTGGAAATTCTTTAGGGACTACATTTGAGGAAAAAAAGCAAATATCGTAAAAAAACAAAATAAAAATTAAATATATATAAAGAATCCAAATAGAAGTAAAACTAGTTTTGCAGACAGCATGATATACATAAAAAAAATCCTAAAAGACTCCACTTTAAAAAACTACTGGAAATAATAAAGCAGTAAAAAGGCAGGCTACAGGGCCTCCCTGGTGGCCTAGGGGTTAAGTCTCAGTGCTATCACCATTAAGCTGACCCACATGGCACAGCAGACCTCTCCTGCCTCACCCGCTGCTCCCCTCAGCAGTGTGTTTCAGTCAGTCTGCCTGTTCTGCTCCCCGCTGTCTCCGGTAAATCCTATCACCCCCCCCACACCTCTGGCCTGTACCCTAGTTCTTAAACACACATACACACACACACACAGTGTTCTCTTGAGGTACAAGTCGAATGAGAAATGTTTTTTTAAAAAGAGGCAGGCTATAAATCCATTACATTTCTATACAATGAGCTGGGAGAGGGGGAAAAAAAAATAAAACAATACCATTTGTAACTATATGAAAAGAATTAAATCCTAGAAATAAACTTAATAAAGGCGGTGTACAATGTATAACTTCATACTATTTTCCATAGCTCCAGGAGCAGAAGCTATACAGTAAAACTATACTGTGAAGAATGCAGCTACACCACTATCTCCTACCATACACAAAATTAATATACAGTGTAATAAAGACATGACTGCAAGCCCTGAAAACATAAAATAATAGAAGAAAACATAAGCAAGAGAGTCCACAACACTGGCTTCACAGATGCCTGGGACCGCAAATCGAAAGGCAAGGGAAACAGAAGTGAAAATAAATTTGAAACTAAAATGCTTTTGCACACACACATACGCACGCACGCACAAACACAAAACAAAACAAAATCCATCCTACCAAATGGAAGGAAATATTTGCACATCGTAATTTTGAGGTGAGGCTAATATCCAAGATCTATCAAAAAACATCATAAAACTCAACAAGAAATAACCCAAACAATGAACAGAAAAATCTAACCATTTTTAAAAGACATACAAATGGCCAACAAGTATATGGGGAAAAAAGCTTATTATCACTTATTATGAAGGAAATGCAAATGGAAACAATGATGACATACCATCTCACACTGATAAAAATGGCCCACACCAAAAGACCAGAAACAAGTCGGTAAGGATGTAGGGGGAAAGGAACTCTCATGTGCTTACTGATGGGAATTTAAACTGGCCAAATCCCTATGGAAAGTAGTATGAAGTTCTCTCAAAACGTTAAAGATAGAACTACCATATGATCCAGCAATTCCACTCTTAGCATCTAGCTGAAGAATGCAAAAAAAAAAAAGTCAAAGGAATACATACACTCTTCTGTTCATTGTGGTACTATTTACAATAAGCAAAGATATTGACCAACCTAAGTGCCCGCGAACAGAAGAGTGGATCAAGAAGATGTTGTATATAGACATAATGGAATATGACTCAGCTATTTAAAAATTGAAATGCTTCCATTTGCAACAAAATGTATGGATCTGAGGGCCTCCTTGATGGTGCAAAAGGTTAAGCACCACACTATGAAGCATCCACAGCCACTGCAGCACAAATTTGATCCCCAACCAGGGAGGGGACCCACATGGCGCAGCAGACCTCTCCTACCTCAGCCCGCTGTTCCCCTCAGCAGTGTATTTCAATCAATCCCCCTGTTCTCCCCACACTGTCTCTGGTGAATCTTCTCACCCACACACACACACCTCTGGCTGTACCCCAATTCTTGTATGCATAAATAAATCTTTTTTAAAAAACATGGATCTGGAAAGAATTATAGCAAGTGAAAGAAGTCAGAAAAAGACAAATAGCAGGTAACTTTATGTGGAATATAAAAAACAAAGACAGCACTAACCCATGACAATCCTTAGAAATCGGACTATGGAACAGGCTATGAGGCAGGGGAGGGGTGTGGAGGTAAAGAAGGCAGCAAAGGAGGGAGGGAGCCAGGCGACTCTGGTGGAGGGTTATGTGCTTTGGTACCGGGCATACTGTTGTAACACATATAGAGGTATGAACATACACTCCTAAATCATATACAGGGTTGTAAACCAATTTTACCTAAATAAAAATAAAGGCATAGAATTGCCTGAACAGTCATATGGAGAGAGTGATCTACTATTATCCTTAGTGATTACCTAATAACAGGAGTAGAGCTAAGAGATTATGGTGGGAGATAAAGGGGTGTGGGTGAGGGAAGTTGCAGGAAGAAGACTGGCTATCACCATTCACTAGTTCACTGAACTGCATTTAATTTAAACTTCTGTAGTGGATAATTCATTTGAGCCCATGAGTCAAAAAATTATGTAAAATGCTATGATGATCCCCTCAGTTGAATATGTAGTAATGAATCAGAGGTAAAATGTTGAGGAAACAATATTTTCTTTCTTTGGAGGATGCCAGGCACAACCAGGAGGGGTTCCTGTGGAAACCACAATAAGTAAACCAATTAGTGGAGCTGGAAGTGGATTCTCCTGTAGTGGCTGCAGATAGAGTCCATGGTTGCTGAAACATCGAGTGTGAGCTTGTGAGACTTACAGAAAGTGCAGCCCAGACCAAGAGAATTCTGACTTAGGAAATGAAGGTTTGTTTAGACTGTTAAATGTGTGGAAATTTATCATGGCAGGAAACAACTGTATAGAAACATTTAGTTTTTGAACCAAGTGAAAATTATAAAATTTGAAATAAACTAAAAATCTCCATAAGTGACTTCCAATCAATAATTTCATCTCCAGATGTAAAACTTTTTCTTCAGTTGGAAGTGGGTCCTTCTTAGCAATTTCAGAAAGTATTGTATACTTGACTCATTTGCATAAAATTTATAATATTGACTTCACTGTCAATTAAGTTGTTTTCCTTAACCATATGTGAACATGAATTTTTACACCAGAAAAAAACATGCATTGCATTCCTTAAAATAAACATTAATTTCTACCATAATTGTGAATGAAGCCCTCCAGTGACACATTTACATCACTGAATGTGTCTTCTCCTGCTGTCACACATATCATGGAAAGAGGAACTATGATTTATACAAATGTTGATTATTTGGTGGTTTTGAGACATGAGGCTGTTGTGCCATCACGACTGCATAGTCTTAGGTTGGAGGCACAGTTGCTAAATCACCCTATCAAATGAAAGAAAATTGTGACAATTTACATCTGTGCTTGCAGTGTTAATGGTAATTACAAGGAGGCCATTAGACGGAGGTGGTCTAATGCCTTGGCAGCCTGTGCAGACAACCATCTTTAACCCAGTCCGTGCACTCAAACTGAGAAAGTAAAACAACAACTATAACAACAGTCAGCAAGTTTTCAACACTCAAACAACTTCTTAAGTTATAGTACATCAGATACGTTCTTATGTAGTTTCTCATCTTCCACACAAAACCTCTGCTCCAGCTCTGTAGCTGGAGTTCTAACCACATTTCCTTCATCACAGTCCTTTTTGCATCTATGTCTGCTCAAGTTAACCCTGAAAATCAGAATGTGCTTCAGCAGCGCCTTTCATTCTGAGCCACCCCATTCCCTGATGACGGCACAGGTGCAGGGTGACCCCAGGACTCTGTGCTGACCCCACCTCCCATGACACCACCGAACATCAGCACATAGGCCCTCGCTGAGCAGACTACATCGTATTTGCTCAGCCTGGCTCCCAGATAGCTCCGGGTTCCCGCCCAAAACCG
The DNA here is from genome assembly GCA_019455555.1 of Galemys pyrenaicus. Classification (NCBI taxonomy): domain Eukaryota; kingdom Metazoa; phylum Chordata; class Mammalia; order Eulipotyphla; family Talpidae; genus Galemys; species Galemys pyrenaicus. The sequence continues at coordinate 63,134 of JAGFMF010012217.1, forward strand.
CAACCGTGCACAGAGGATTCTCCACCTGCCCGTCCGGGGCAAACGCTGCAGTCACTGGTCTCAGGACCACCAGCCTAGACTGCGCCTCATCCAGACCACACACCTGAGCTCAGGCTGCGGGCGAGGTGACTGCACACTGACCCCCGTGGTTTTCACCCTCCACATTTCATATTTCAGGTCAAAAACAGAGTACAGACTCAACTGCCCCCAAATCTGCATCCAGAATATGGCTCTGTGCCTAAACAGGGCTTGCACAACTATAGGATAGCTCCAATTTTCGTATGGCTGAACTTGCAGGCCCAGAAATTGCCCTGAAATACACAGCCCCATGCCCAACCCCATCTCTCTCCTCTCTGAGCAGATCAGAGTCCTGGCAGTCTGCCATGCGAGTCCAGAGTTGGCATTCACAATTGCAATTTTCTGATGTTCTTAATCAAATAAAGGTAATCAAAGGTCTTAAGATTTGTTCAGTCAATTTCTGTCTTTCTGGCTAAATGGCACTTCCAAAGTAACGAGCAGCACGATGTCCATGCCCAGGATGCATCGCTACTGCACACATTGAAAAAGAACACGAAGTGTACAAATATACAAGCCATCGAGATTCCCTCCGAACCACTAATCCACCCTTCCTTTTTGTCTCCCCTCTCTCATCCACTTACTTTTGGGCCATTGTGTGCACATAATTTTATAATCAGTGGTCATGAATGAGAAAAAGCAAGTCTCTACTCAGACAAGGCAAGACCAGCCTCTAAATACCCCAGAAGAGGAACACAGAAATCCCAATCCCAGGAGACCATTAGGATTAACTCACATCTTATATGTGAGGTTCCGAGCACAGTGCCCCAAAACAGCGCACCTTCATTCCTGTGAGCACACAGTAGGTGCTCAGTAAACCTTGTGTTCATGAATCAAGATGTGTTGTTTTCCCAAAACAGCCTTGCTCAGACACCACTGCCTTCTCTCAACCTGCCAGTGGTGAACAGAAACTGTCCTCTTTGCAGAAGCTGTGAGTGTCTTCACTGGCAATGAGCAAAATAACCAGCCGTGGCTTCATACTAGGGTCACTTGTATGGTTTTCAGAAATTACTCAAACCTATGTCCCTCCCACAGAGACTCTCAGTTAGTCTTTGTAGAGCGCAGCATCAATTACGTCTTAATGAAGGGACCAGGGGATTCTGCTCTGGGCTCAAGGTCAACACTGTGAGGCTCCTAAGTACATCCTGAGGACAGAGTCGGGGACTGGGCCACTGAGGTGTCCTAAGGGGCCTGCTCATGTAAGATCTGCTAGGGAAGGGCCAGTCTAGCTACCTCCCCAACGTTGTAGGAGAACGTGTGCACGTCTCTAGGAGACACTTAAAGACAGTAAGAAACTCGCACGGTTCCTCCATGCAGGAATTCCATGAGCAGCTCCTTCAAGCAATGGAAGCGGGGTCAGATCATACAAACACCTCTACCGTGGGGCTCCAAGGGTGAATGCCACAGGAGATCACTGGAGGAGGAGGAGAATGCTCACAAGATTTGGGAGCTGATTAGGTCGGGGCAGATGTCCCACTGTGAGCAAGATAACTACACCCAGACTTGCCAACATCATCCCTTCAAAGCAGCTCTTCCCACGCCACATAGTAAGGTGGGGCTTCCTCTGGCCCCTCCCATCTGTGTCATCGGCGGCCTCAATCCCCACCTACCTGGGGATATGTCCACTGTCTCCTCTCTCTTCTCATCCCAGGGCTCTTGCCTTTGCTCCAAAAAGGTGACCGGTTCATGTTTGAGATCACATGGCCTGTATATGAGAAAAACGAAAGATGATTCATGCTGGGGTTTCTACCATTTCCCATGCAGTACTGTGCTCATCAGAGAAGTCTCTAGAAGAGTCTAGAAGGTTATGGAGCACCTTCTCTCCAAATGCTATCTTTTTGACAGGCCCTGTAGAACACACTGGAAGTGTTTTCAATCTGCAGCTGTTTAATTTACTTTCAAAGCACAACTGAACCAAAAATGAGGAATAGATCTATGATTTAAAGATTTGAAATGCTACATCACTGATTTCTCTAGATCTACCATTAATTTAGAGTGGAAGAAGCAGATCCCTCATGAAACAGGAAGATTGATGTCAAGAGGGAAACACTGAAGATTTTCTTCTTTACACATACAAATCCCCAATTTTTTCCTTAAAATAATTTCATTTTTCAATTGTGTGTTGTTATAGATTTTTAAGATAGCTAAACACAAATATTCCTTGTTCCCATTTCTTAAAATACTACAATAAAAGAATAACTGATGTGACTGTAATAAAGTGAAAACTTTTTACTCTGATGTGGAAGAACTGGGGTGCAGGCTAGAGGTGCATGGGGTGAAAAGATTCACTGGAGAAGAGTGGGGAGCAGAACAGGTGAATCTACTGAAATACATTACTGAAGGGAACAAGGGGAGAGACCAGAGAGGTCTGCTGTGCCATAAGTGGGTTATCTCCCTGGCCGGGGATCGAACTTATGCCACAGCAATAATAATGAGGACACTTAAACCTATGTCACTAAGAGGCCCTAGAGTATAAACTTCAGTGGTCAAAGACTGATATGTTAGTTTTGGAAGAAAAAGCCACTATTTTCTTCCCCTGAGCAATGGAGAGCCTTCACTTTTCCAACGAAAACTGCAAGTTAATGGAAGCTCAGAATCTATGGGAGATTCCAGATGAAATGTGACGGGTTAAGCATATGTCTCAGTAAAACCCTTCCAGATCTTTATTAGTAACAGGGAGAATATTAACTTTATAGTGGAAAAAGTTGGGACCCAGTCCTCTGAACCAGGTAACCAGTCCTATCAGTAATGGGACAATCACTGATGGCAGCTGTCTTACGTAGACTGAGAGGGACTCAATCTTTCCTGTACCATTGTTTGAAAAGAAAAAAGCTGGCCATGATATGAATCCACTCATGAGAAAATATTTTATGCAAGTTTCAAATCACATATAGCTTCCATGTTCTGTACTCTGATTTAATTTAAATACCAAGTCTTTCTTTAGAACCCTACAAAGGAAGCTTTCTTTCTTATTTATAACATTGAGTAATTCTGGGTCACATTCCCATCCTGTTAATTGGATATTTTCTCAATCTTAGGCTACATACCACTGATCCCACATCCAAACAGGACTCACATACCAGGTAGGTCCATATACACTAATATCCTAAGATGCAACCACATCCTACAAGAAATGTCAGGTATCAACACATTTGCATATTCACCAGACCCAAAGAATATTTTAAATATTAAGATAAGCTTTTTTTTTTTATGCGTCTCCATTAAAAACCACACCACCACCTTAATGAATGGAGAACCCTTCCTTCTCCCCTTCTTTGGGCTGGAGGGTAGTTAGTGCTGAAATGGCCCCAAGGCATGGGGCTGACTTTAAGAGCCCTCAGGGAGTAATGAAGCCTGGAATCCCTGCTCAGGCACAGGCACCTGTAGTGTACGAACTGAGGATTTACAGGGCCTCGGACCTTTCCTTGTACCAACAAACTTGCCGCTGGCCATCAAGGGTCAGGAGGCAGGTGGGAGCAGATACCTACTGCTCTTCTCTGTCCCTGCTTGGCCTCAACCTCAGAAGCTGAAAATGGGAGCAGAAGAATGGAGAAAGTGCAGACAGGGTGCTTCACACAAAGGCTTACTGTGTGATCATTAAAGGCTCTGGACCAGTATTAGGGTGCCTCTCCATCGCCCCCTAGTGGATGCACCACCAGGGTCATCCCACTAGACTCACCAACTCCCTGGGACTGTGCCAGGTGCCTCTTTCAATTCTACCCCAGGGACCAGCTCTTCCTGGATGCTTCCCACTGCCTGCTTTTCTATATGCTCTTTGGCTGCTGTGGCTGCTGCTACGGACACTTCAAGGACCCCCGATGCCTCTTCTGCTCCAGGTTGTGGGGGATCTGTCCATGAAGGGCATTAAGGGGTTTGGTGGGTCACAGGAGGCGTTTGGTTACACAGTCACTAGCTCCAAAAGGCATGAGGGTGGAGGAGGCAGTGGTGTAGCAAGCATCTCCTTTCCACATCCCACTCTCCCGCACAGTTGGTGGCCCTGATGTCCCTGAGGCACAAACTGGCTGACAAGAACCGCACCAAGCCTATGAACCCCAGAGGGATGGGGTGCTCCATGAAGTGGACTCATGGGTGCTGACCCAGCCCTGACCACTTCATTCAGCAAGTCAGGTGCTTAGACTTGCCCTGAAGTTTAAAGTGATACTCGCTCTGCTTTGTCTGTCCTAGAGGGAAACACCATGGGAGCCGGTACCTCCAACCAGCACTGGCTGTGAGCAGAGACCAGACCATGGAGCAGGATACTCTGAGAGGGGCTGGACCCCTCACCTCCCTCTAACTCCCTCTGCAATGGAAATGACCCTGTTGTTTCCAGAGTGTCCAGGGGTAGACAGGGGTCAGAGGGCAGACACTGTCCCTGCTGGGAGGCCCTCTTTCATGGGCATGGAGGGGGAGAAATCTCTGGGAGCACGTTCCCTAAGCCAAAATGGGAGGTGGCAGTGGCCTCAAAGGACATCTGAGAGGACCCCCTTGCCCCCTATGACAAGTGGTCACTGATCTCCCTGGGGCCCAGCAGCAGATCCGGCAGGGCAGACTCTCTGAGGGGGAAAGCAGGGCAGCTCCAGGCTGTGGTTCTCCCTCATAAGGAATGAGGTCCCCGGGGAAGAGAGAGGGTCAGGGGACTCAGACTGGTAACACGGGAGGGTCCTGGGCCCAGGCCTCCAGGTCAGGAGGCAGCTCTCTCTCGATCTGTCCTGCGGGGCCTTCAACTTCAACCACTAGTGTGTTCTCTGTCCAGGCATTGCCAGGGCTGTAGTTGTCTGCGTTCGATGATGGCAGAGCGAGAGCCAAGTTGAGGCCTGGACACTTGGGTGGTACAGAGAACTCCAGGTGACCGCTTTACTCTTCCTCCGGCACTGCTAAGTAGTAAGCCACATTTTGGCCCCTGAGGTTGCCCTCCTGCCTTCTGCCCCCACTCCAGTTGGGTCAGGGCTGCTCTTTGTCCCCATGAAACTCAGCAGCTCTTCACTCTTCACCATCCATGCCACATCCTTCAAGGTTCCAACTCCAGGGCCGTCTCAGTTTCCCAGCAGTTGACCCTTCTGTCCCCAGAGATGTCCTATCACTAACTAGCCCCCTGCCAATGACCCAGACAAACCAGAGGAATTGAATTGCTGTTTCCACCTATCCCTGGAAGACCTGATGAGGTCTCCAGGGGCCTGGCTGTGGCGGGAGGGTCCACACTAGCAGGCTGTCAAGGGCTGAACCATGGAGAGAGAAGTCATCTCTAGCTTTGGCTTAGAGCAGCTTGTAGAAGAGGGAGCACCTGAGGAAGGGAGGAGACTAGCTCAGTCCTAGGATGATGGAGAAGGCCCAGCACAGCCAGGGGCGGGCCCACCCTGCAGCTCTTGAGGTCAGGGGGTGGGGTCTCCACACCAGGACTCAGAGGAGGCAGGAAATATAGTGAGAGGGAGCCAGAGGTCAGGGTACTTCAGCTTCAAGTGCTGCAGGAGAGATCAGTAAGACAAAGGGAGAGGGGGTAATCAGAAGGGGGGCATCCTCTTGGGAAGGGGCACCATTCATGAGGGGCTCCAGGAGATGGAGTGGGGGAGCCTCTCGAGAGGGGAGCAAAGAAGGAAGCGACCCAAAGACACAGGGTGAGCAGCAGCAGCTGGAGGGAGAAAGGCACATACACAAGAGACAGGGCTGAGGGGGACCAGGGACTGACCACACCCAGCTGAACTCCCAGGTCTGCTCTAGACTCCTCAGAGCACAGGAGCGGGAAGAACTCCACACTGCCTCCCTCCCCCAGGCCCTCACACCCACAGGCCCCAGCCGGCAACTCCCTGTGACTTTCCTGCACCTGCTCTGCTGAACCACGTTCCCTGGCATTGGTTACAGGAGGCATAGACAGAGGTGAGCACTTCCTCTGAAAGGCATCTTTCCAGCACACCTGGCTTGTCTAGACTGTCCCCTCAACAGCTACTGCTTCCTCTCCACCTGCTGCTTGCCTTTCCTGTGAGAGGAGTAACAGCTGCTGTGGCAGATGTACAAAGCTCAGAAAAGCTTCAGAACTCCAAGGCTGCTGAATTCCCACTGCATGTCCTTGCGCCCAGGGACTGGGTGGACCAGCCTCCATCCTGCTCCCTCACAGCCTTTGGGGGTGCTGGACCTGCAGAGTTTACAGACCCCGCCTCATGACCCTGCAGTGCAGCCTCAGGGGGGAGGTCACTGGCAGACAAGGATGCTTGGATGGTGGACTAAAACAGCAACTGTCTTGAAAGCTGATACCAGGGCCCAGCACCCAAGCACCCTGTGAGGGAGACTTGGAGTGGCCACAGCCCACTCTGGGTGCCCAGAGGCGACAACAGCAGGCAAGGAAAGACCGTGGGTTGGCTCAGGGCAAGTCCGTGCTCATCATGGGATAAAGTGTAACAGGGAGCTGGGACCTTAGAGCTGTCACCACCTCCCGCTTGCTCACTGGGGGTTGCCCTAAAGGCTGGCTGGCTAGCACAGTAGTCAGGCCATGGTTTCTGGAGTCCCCCTCGGGAGGAATATCCAGCACTGACACCCTTTAGCAGAACTGTGATCCTAAATTATGCCCTTCTGTGCTTCAATTTTCATAGCTACTACACAGAACTGACAGCCCCTAGCCCCTCCAATGGGTGGCAGAATTAATTGGACACCTCAGTGCTTGACACAAAGGCCCCCTAAGTGGCTGCACTATCCCTCTGTATAGACTCCAGCTGGCTAGGAGAGAAGGTAAAGGAAGAACCTAGGGAGGGTCTTCCAACGACAAAGTGGGGGAGCTGGGATGGGAAGTAGGGGCTTGGCTCTTGCCCATGTTGCACTGGAAGATGGGGGCACCAGACTGGGGTGAGGGCGGCTCAGGAAAATCTCCCTACACCCTCAGGTCCTCAGACTCCAGCTCAAAGCCAGTCATGGACCCCCCAGTCCCTTCCTCCTGGCCGAGGCCCTCCGTGCGCAGGTGCTTCCAATCACAGGGCCCACTCCCAGCCAGCGAGCACCACGGAGCACAGGGGCGGCCACTCAGGAGCCGCAGACCCAGCAGAGACCGATTTTCATGCTGAGGCCCCCTCGACGCACCCACGCCCAACCTCTGCACCCCGGCAGGCCCGGTCCCCTTCAGGCCCAGGGACTCTGGGGTCCAGAGCGCCTCACTGTTTCTCTCTGCCAAGCAGGACTCAGACACCTCTTCCTGGTGCACCTGTCTGGCTCAGTTTTGATCATTTCCCAAGCGCTGGCCTTGGGGTGTTTAGGCGCCTCTCCTAGCTCGACCCTCCAGGCCGGGGGGGGGGGGGGCAGTTCACTCTGCCCCGCCC
>JAGFMF010012218.1:0-20019 GCA_019455555.1 Galemys pyrenaicus
TGGTGAAAACTAAATGTAAAACATCTTAGACAGTAGTAGGAGCATATACCAGGAACAGATTATGAAAATCCTTTAAAAGAGGGGAAAAGCCCAAATTTAGAAATACTTATTTTAAGTTTGCTAAATGTACTATACAGTTAATAACTACCAGAGGTACTAATGTGACCTGACAACTAATAACTGTATATAATAGAGCCTTCTTGTACAGATATGTGAGAAGTTTCATCATGAATGCTCTGCTGACAAACTAAATTTAGTCAACATGTTTATGTTCAGAAGGATTAAAATGTTTGATCATAAATTCCCAGGGCTAAAGATATTAGGAATAATATTATATACAGGCAAGAAGAAAGCTGTTTAATATCGCCCAAAACATATTTTGGAAAAAACATGTGTGGGGGACGTAGATATAGAAATTAATTATTGGAAGATGATTGCCTTTTATAATTATGTTAGGAAGAATTAATCTTTTAGCAATGTTTGGATACTTAATATCTATTGACTATAAAAGTAAGACTTTATTGATTTTTTAATGTAGCCCAAAGGAAAGTTCCATATGTTACAAATACTGTTTAAATATGAATGAATACTAAATTATAGGAAGTGGTATCAAATGATAATAAATAGCATTAGATTTTGAAAAATTATTTTGATAGCTTGACAAATGTGGAGGATCTACTGTATGTATGATATATTGTGCTGGATGCTGTGGGGACTAGAAATAGACTTCTCAACAAGTAAAATATAGTGAGGGAAACCTGTGCCCAAATATTTTGGTGAAGTGTGATACTAATTCCTTATCTCCAATATTATAAGAAATGATTAGAAACCCATTTTATGTATAAATTTTTGTGTCCTTTAATGCTCAATTAGGTTTTATTGACATAAAAGTAAGAATTGTAAAACTAATGTTTATAGAACTTCAAACTTCCTGGAATTGGATATTTTTCTAGAAGAAAACAACATTATATAAACTTAAAAAAATATTTACTATATTTATCAAGACTGGCTAACATTGAAGGAAATATCTGTATATATAATGCTATGTTTGTTTTCAGTTTTGGTGTTGGATTTCTGGTATTGTCACCTAAGTGCTCATTTTCAGGAAAATCAGATTCTACAATAAATATACAGCTTAAAGTTCAATAAACTTGTGATAACCTCTATAACCTCTGTAGTCAAAGTTAAGAAATTATAAGATGTCACATGTCAAGTTAACATCCAGTTCTACTTTTTTTTGTTTGTAAAATAGCACTTTAATTAGACATGATTTAATTAGATATGATTATTCTGTGGCTGGATATAATGGATTTTCATTTATAGTATATTGATTCAGTGTTGATACACATTTATAAAGAGTAAAGAATATAGGTTTTAAAGACTAAAAGTTTACAAATTGTCTTAATGGTGTGAGTATGGAGTCAAATAAAATCCAGTTTACATTTCTGTAGAGAGAAAAGTTGTTATCCATATGTCTTTTATATTACACTTAGAGATAATTTATTGTTAATTTTGTCAAGTTATGTGTAAGTCCCATTTATTTTAAAATACTAAGCAAAAAGTTCCAAGTTTGCCTTAAAATACAAGTGAAATTAAGAACTGGATGATAATGCCTATATTTTTGCCTTATGAATTGTGCTGTATCATAAACCAGAGATGGTTTTGACTTTAACAGGATTCTGAAATTTTGTAGCTGTAGAGTACTAATATTTGTACTCTCTTGCAAAGAATGTGATGTAGTTATGGATTGTGTTAATGTTTAACTGTTTGTATATGTATTTTACCTCTTGAGTATATCTTTTTAGCATCAGGGTTTTATTTTTGTTTACATAGTAAAGTGGCATTTAACTTGATGAAGGTTGTATTGTCTTTTATTTTAGAAGTTCTTTATGTGTACTATTGTGGTAATGCTCTGTAATGACTATGGTTAAATTTCATTTAATGTGAAGTATTTAAAATAAATCTAAAAACTGTGATTTGTGTGTTTCCATTATTGTGAATTTTGTCATGCTCAACTCTTAGGTTCTTTTTAGTCGGTGGGTAGTGGCCACAAAAGTTGAGATGGGTGTGGTTAGCTAGTCCTTTACATCCTTATTACTAACTTACAGGCTAAATTATGAAACTTATTCAGATGCTTACTAAAGAATATTCACTAGCGAGCCTCCCTGGTGGTACAACGGGTTAAGCACCGCACTGTGAAGCATCTGAAGCACAGCAGCGCAAGTTCGATCCACAGCCAGGGAGAGAACCCACATGGTGCAGCAGACCTCTCCTGTCTCGCCGGCTGCTCCCCTCAGCAGTGTGTTTCAGTCAATCTGCCTGTTCTGTTCCCTGCTCTGTCTCTGGTGAATCCTCTCACCCCCTGTGACTCTGGTCTGTACCCCAGCTCTTGTGTGCATAAATAAATAAATCTTAAAAAAAAAAAAGAATAATATTCACTAGCAAAGTAGGCACAAGAGTTCAGTCAATAGGTTCAATGCAGTCCAAGCTTTTTGATTTTTTTAGTCTCTTAACCAGCCTTATAAGAAAGGTTTACATGAAACAGGTAATACCATGTTCTTCAGGATTTTATTATTTTCATGTTGGTGAAACCCTGACATTTTATATACTAATTTTAGCAAAACAGGATACTTAACAAAATTACGTAACAAAAGTACTTGTAACTTCCTGTATTAGGGTTTCCTGGTTAGAATGCCAACTTCCCCTAAGCTGCATTTAAGTTGAGGAGTTGGTGTAGAAACTTAGATAGCAAGTGAAACATTTGCAATATTTATGACAAAATATAAATATGCATTTTGAGAGTACCCATTAAAATGTTAGAATTAAGACTTCTTGAAGAACTAAGTGGATACTTTTAAAGTTTTTTTGTTCTAAAAGCATGTACAGATAGTTTTTGTGTTACCCAGAATTCACTAAAATTTGTTAGTTTTTAAGAGCTTGGCATGTGTAAGACATGATAGAAGGTATAAAAGTAATTTAAACCATATTATACAATCCACTTGAGGAATTAAAGACCACGCCAGGGAGGGATAATAGAAGAAAGAGTACTGCTACTCTGGCTGAGCTCTTGGGTACTTTCATAAAGTTACTAAGTACTCTTGTTTGGGGGTCAATGCAATAGTAGGAGTAGATGTTTGTTACATGTACTGATGTCATGATACTGACTGGAGAGTTGGGATAGTTGAGATGTAGTGACTTTATAAATTAAAAACAACCTTTTGTCATTGATAAACCCTTCCCTTAACCTAACTATACTGCAAGGCCAAACCTAAATTCAACTAATAGGGGGCCTTGATAACACCTCTTAAAGCAGTGTATAAGTAGCAGTGTATAAGTAAAATAAACCAATCTAAGACACATATGACTCCCGTCTCTGGGGTATTCAAAGTCTTTCCAGATTTTTGCATAAGCTATAACAGTGATAGCGCTGAGACTTAACCCCTAGGCCATCCGGGAGGCCCAGCCATAATTTTTTCTTAAGATTGATTTATTTATGCATACAAGAATTGGAGTGTAGGCCAGAGGTGGGGTGTGGGTGGGTGGGTAATAGGATTCACCAGAGACAGAATGGGGAACAGAAAAGGCAGATCTAGTGAAATACACTGCTGAAGGGAGCAGCAGATGAGACAGGAGAGATCTGCTGTACCATGTGGATTAGCTCCTTGACCTGGGATAGAACACATGTTGCAGTAGCTGGTGATACTTGATAGCACTGTATCTAACCCCTGCACCTCTATCCATAAACTCTTAAGAAGGATTCCTAACCCTTTTCTAAAAGAGAATGGAATAATATATTTATTCTGAAATATAGAAATGATGAGTTTAAGGAAGTAGATGAAGAAATCCTAGGAGTCAACATAGAAATATTTAAGATGGGATAATATTGGCAGACATCACATCCAGTCTCATCAAAGGCATCACCTTTACATGTTTTTTTTTAAAGATTTATTTATTGGGCCTCCCTGGTGGCTTAGTGGGTTAAGCAACGCACTATGAAGCAAACTGCAGCCACTGCAGCACAAGTTCAATCCCTGCCGCCGGCCAGGGAGGGGACCCACATGGCATAGGAGACCTCTCCTGCCTGGCCCGCTGCTCCCCTCAGTGGTGTACTTCTGTTGATCTGCCTGTTCTACTCCCTGCTCTCTGTGGTGAATCTCTCACCCCCTCCCTTACCTCTGGCCTGTACCCCAGTGCTTGTATGCATAAATAAATAAATTTAAAAAAAAAAAGAAAATGTGATGGTATTTGAAGTTTTTTTAACCTTTAGTTAAAACAAGAGTTTTCTAATGGAAATTAAAAGTGGTTAGGCTTCAGGGTAGAATTAGAGGAAATAAGACTAGGACCTCAGCTGCCTTGTCATCAATGATTGACTCATCTTCCCTCCTTCCAGACATGATAACCTCCAGGGCAGAAATCAAATCTAATTCCACTAGCAAGTAGTAGATGTATTTATTAAATGAATTTTGTTGAGAAAGTATGTCTTCCAATTTTTTCTTCAGTTTTATTGATTTGCCAAGCATTTACATTACTATATATTTGGGGAGTACAACTTCATACCTCCACATGTTCACACTCCTCACTAATCCTTCATCAAAGTTCCTTCTCTCCCCATTCCCTCTTTCCTTCCCTCATCCTCTTTGGTAACCAGTGTATTTTTCAGAGTCTAGAATTATTTTTGTTTTTACCAGTTTTGTCTGGTATTTTATATTTGGGAAATAAGTGAAGACATTCAGTAATTTTGAAAGTATGTCTTCTATTAACTTGTTCCGGCTTACTGCTCCCAAATTAAGATTAGCCTGCTACGGTAAAGATAGCCCTAGCCAGCCAGTCATTTCACTTTAACCTTAATCAGGTCTCCTCTTGACCTGAACACAAATCAACTTTACTGTGTTATGCCCTACAATTCCCATATATTAGGTGTGTGGAGCTATTTATTTTGGCTGCTTCCATCTCAAAAATTTGCCTACTCAGCTTCTTCCCACTTTTAAAGCAAGCTAATTATACTCAGTGCATTTTAATATTTTTATATAATCTTATTAGGTTAAGAAGGATGTAAAAAGTCTATTTGGTTATATCAGTCTTAGGACAATTCATACCATTAAGCTCTTATTTCCCAATTCTGACATCTGGGATACTAGTTTTGAGCTGACATCCTCTGTAAAATCAATGAGTGTTTAAAGTTTTGAAAAGAACATTTTCTAAAGGTAAGTGTCAAGGAGTCATCTGTCTTGACTGGAACAGTTTTCTTCAGTCCCACTTTCCTCTGAGTTTTTTTCTTTTTCATGTTGATTGTTTTTATCATCTCTATGCTAGTTCTCATGGGTATATAATAAGTTCTCACCGTTAGCCACAGGTTCTTGGAAATTGCAATTTTATGTGACACAATGTATAAATAAACCCATTTGCCATAGGTTTACTGAATAAACAAGAGTTAACCTTCCTATGGCATATTTCTGGTCACAAAAACATCACAATTTTAAGTAAAAATACTTCTAACATTAAACAGTAATTTGTATTCATTGTTAGTTAACTGATTCTTTCATTCTTTTTTGAATCCGCTTATTGCAGTTCATGGTCTCTGCTGTCTGAAGCCTACTTGGCATCTCAAGACTTACAGTGGAAACCAACCCCTGGACAAGATGACTTTCCATTGCAGGGTTCACTCATGTAAACAATCCACACTTATTCAGGCCAGGATGATTTAGACATCACAACTGACCTAACTTCATACCTTTGGGATGTGGGAGGAAACTGAGTATGCTGAGAAAACCCACACGACACAGTGAGAATGTGCAAACTTCTGGCCCTAGTGGGAACTGATCTTTTCTTACTTTCTTTCCTTTTTTTTGGTCAAAGTTATAACAAAATGAAGCTGAACTAAAAGACATTACTAGAGAATCTACTACATGCATTTTTTCCTTCAAAGCCCTAACTACTTGGTTCTTGTTTCTCTTCAGTATTATGAAGAAATGCTGGACATTTCAAACAGGTTTTTTGTTTTTTTTTTTAAAGATTTATTTATTTATGCATACAAGCACTGGGGTACAGGCCAGAGGTGTCGGGGGTGAGAGGATTCACCACAGAGAGCAGGGAGCAGAACAGGCAGATAACAGAAGTACACTGCTGAGGGGAGCAGCGGGCACAGCAGGAGAGGTCTGCCTCACCATGTGGGTCCCCCCCTGGCCGGCAGCAGGGATCGAACTCGTGCTGCAGTGACTGCGGTTTGCTTCATAATGCGCTGCTTAACCCACTGCACCACCAGGGGAGGCCCCAAACAGGTTTTAATCAGCATGAACCAATGATTATCTCTGGGTGGAAAAATTACGATTTTTGTTTTCTTCTTTACACTTTCGAGTTTACTTAATTTTTCCTCATTTATGTATTAATTTTGTAATCATATTAAAAGTGCAACCTTACAAAATTCATATACCGGTACTGAAAATATAGCTAAGCATACCAACAGCAGGCTTCTTACTACTGCTAACCTGTCCATACAGCTAATTTGCTCATGAGGACTCTGCATGTAGCTCACTTTTTCACTCTCAATTGCTGTTCTTCATACCTTGCAGAAAATCTCATTCATTAAGAAAACAATGTGGATTATATTTTTTCTCAAATTATTAAATATTAAATCATTTAATTGTAAAACTAAACTGTTATGCTCAACATGTGCAACATTTTGTTTACTTTATCACAGGGGTTATCTGCTTATGGCTTGTTTGCTTATACTCTAAGAATGAAATAGAACATGGAATTTATCCTAGTAAGTATGCTTGTGGTAGTTTTTAGTTTCTTTTTCTCTGATTGGATCAGATCCAGTGACGCCTCAGATAGTAAATCAACTATAATAATAAATGAAAAGCTACTTTAAATGTAAATGTTAAGATTATATTTACTGAATTTGGGGAGGAAAACCTTTGAAAAGTTCAAGATTCTTTCTTAAATTTCCTATTTGTTCTTTACCCCTCTCTGATGACAGGCTTCTAAAGCCATTTTTTCTTTCCCATAGATGTAGTAGTGTTTGTGGCATTTTGATTAAAATATAATCTGACTACTTCATCCTCTCCCCACCCCCCTTTTCTAAGTATTCTAATTTCTCTTAGGGTGCTTAAGGTTATAAAGAATTTTCTAAATCTCACCTTCACTTTCTGCAGATAATCTACTTTAGTTCATCCCTTTTTACGTTTTTTCTATGTGGTCAGTAGGGGAAACCTTCATTCTTTTTTTTTTTTTTAAAGATTTATTTATTTATGCATACAAGCACTGGGGTACAGGTCAGAGGTGTGGGGGGTGAGAGGATTCACCACAGACAGAGCGGGGAGCAGAACAGGCAGATCAACGGAAGTGCACTGCTGAGGGGAGCAGCGGGCACAGCAGGAGAGGTCTAGCTGCACCATGTGGGTCCCCCCCTGGCCGCCCGCAGGGATTGAACTCGTGCTGCAGTGGCTGCAGTTTGCTTCATAGTGCGTTGCTTAACCCACTGCGCCACCAGGGAGGCCCCGAAACCTTCATTCTATCAACCAAATTCCTTAAATTCCAAGCATCTGGGGTCAAGAAGGCATATTTAAATTCCACTATACATTAAATCCATTATTGATATGGGCTACTGTCTAAAAGGACCTGAAAAGTTCATTAATAAGAGAATCTAGGACATGATTTTCTAGTGCAAATGAAAGAAGTAGAAAAAAACAATTATTTTTTATTAGCATGTTCAAAGTAGTAAAGATTTTAACAAACATCTTAATCCTCACAACAACCCTGTGAGGTAGGTAAACCATTGCTTCATGATAAACTAGCATTATCCCAAAAAGTGCAATTCTTAAAAGAAAAAAATCTGCATCAGGAATAATTTTGTTAATGAGAGCATGTATGTGGATATGCTGATATTTGTGTTTTTGTATACCTGATTCATGCAATGAGGGTCCCCAAAAAAGCTTACTGTAAATAAAATCCTATGTAAACATACATATGGGGAACAATTTAAATAAGCCCTGGGTGTTTTGTAAAACAAAGTACTATTTTTATCTTATGTAAGAAAGGAATGTTGAAAGCATTTGCTCAAAGTGAGGCATCTCAGCTTTTTTACTTATATTTATTCATTCTTCAGTGAGAAGAATTTATCTCAATGGGGCACAAAGTCAATGTAAGACAATTTATTGAATTAAACCCTAGCAATTTTGTACATTGAATTGTGGCAGTGAATATGTTATGTAGAAGTCTCAAATATATTGCTCTCAATCCAACCTAAAACTTAATGTGAACTATTTATTGAAATGAAAATACTAAAATAAATAGTGATAACAATTCAAAAAGTAGTTTCCCTTGAATCTACTTACTCTTTTTGTTCAGATTGCAAAAATAAAAGATTTTAAGGTCTTCAAAAAAATCAATCTTCTGATAACTATGAAATTTTAGTGATTTATATTGCAAACTTAAACTCCATGCTGTGAATTTACAATAATAAGGGAGACAGCAGATGTTACTCCAAAATCTTAAACATATTTTTTTGGTGCCAATATGACTTACTGGAGAAGAAATATTCCCAGACACCTATTTCCCCCTATATTTTTACAATACATTTATACTGTTAATTGACTGTTAGTAAATATCCAGTTGCCTAATATTTTCTATTGTTGTTTTTCTACAAAATAAATTTTTATTAGAGAATTTCCATTATATTTAATTCGGAAATAATTGCTTATGTTATATAATTTGTTAACAATAACCTTAGTTAAGCTTGGGAGCCTAGTTAACTTAAAATCTGCTGCTAAGTTTATTATACTTAAGCAAGTAAATTCATCATTACAAAGAAGTAATTCAAGCCCAGAAAGACATTTTCATTAAAATGTTTTTAAAAACTGCTCCAAAGAAATTAGACAGATCAACAGGTAAAATAAACTAAGCCATCTATAAGTTGTACATTCAATTCAATACTAAATCCAATAGTGCACTTTGGATTATAGTGAGGTAGGGCAAATAAATATAGTCAAATTTATTTTGAACTGTTAAATTTATACAAATTAAACACTTTGTACCCAGGTTTCATTTGGAAATCCAAAAAGAAAAATTTAGAATTTAAATGAAGTTTCTTTTTTTTGGATTCAAAGAATTGTAAACAACCTTTGAGGTACATATAAATAAAAAATACAAAGGCTACAAGATTTATTTTATTTCAACATAAAATATGCTTGTATAAAAATAACCCAGAGTATAGAAAAAAGAAATACAAACATTTTTGCATAGATTCTATATAACATTCACACCTGGGGCTAAACACTGGAAAATATACCTCTGAAACTAGTATAGTTGAACAATTTCCTTGGATACCAAGTTTATACAAAATAAAAGCCCTTCTTCTTGGGGAACATGGGCAGGAGGGAAAACAATTTAATTTAGCATCATTCTACATTTATTTCTCTGTTGCTCTAATATAAACCAATGATGACAAGAGGAGAAACTCTGGGGGTTTATTTAACAAAATTAAATTCACATTTCTGAGGCCATCATAGTGCATCCAATGTCCATCAATCTGGAAAGCTGCAGAGTAATGATGTTCCTCTTTGTTAAATAATGTGGCACCTTCCAACAAATACCTGCAAATTAAATGACAAAATGTAGCAGAAAATTAGTATTTTTCTTAAACATTCCTTAAATTTTTAACTAAGGAATAAAAAAATTAAGATCTTTTGCATTTTATTCCCTGAAAAAGACTTCCACTTGCAGAAATTGTGTACTACAATTAGTTTGAGTAAATGTTTAAGAATATTAGAAATTGATATAATGTAAGAATTAAAACATTTAAAAAGATTAACAATCTGTACAGTTCTATTAAACACACACACAAACTAATAAAGGAAAATGTTAAAAGACATTTAAATTGTATGCAGATTTTTGTCTATAATGATAACTATCACTTTGTTAGATCCTGACCTCATATGATAGACTAATTTGACTTGAAATGCAATAGTCAGTATTTACTGTGTGTCAGGTATTATCCCAAACATTTGTGCTATTTCATTACATTCTCCCAATAATGACATTAGATAAAGACTGTCATCTATGTTTTTCAGATAAGAAAAGTTATGTGTAAGCTGGTTAGGTTAATGGCCCAAGGTCATATAGTCTGTGAAGGTGGTTTTTGAACATTCTGGGTTTTGAAACATTCTCTATCATAGTCTAAACAATTAACCACTATGCATAGTGCCAGTAACTGACTCCCTGTAGTAGATGCTAATCTTATGAATTTAGCAATAGCCTGGATGTTTTTCAATAGCATTTCCTTCAGGGCTATTCAAAAATCATGATAGAATAAGCAGGAAAATACAAAAATAAGTTTATTTTTCACTAGTTCTTCAAAACAAACAAAAACACCTACTTATGATCAGATAAATCCAAGTGATAGGGCACATAAGCCAGATCTTCAGACTTCCAATGCTGCATATTTAAGACAACAAAAGGAGGTGCCCCGTGGCAGAAAACTCGCTGTGAAAATTCTCTTAAGCCACCACACCTACAATTGAAAATAGGCATCAATTTTATTACAGATGGGACAAAGCTTTCTTTTATCAGTTTTGGGTTGTTCTTATTATTTAATTTCACAATAAGCATAATTATCTATTTTAATTATGGTAATGGTGTGGTTATATTAATACCTATTTTCAAACTTTGAGATTCTATACACTAGTTATGATACTTTCAGAACTTTGGGAAACTAGTGATTACTTGCATAAGCTTATAAAAGCATGTAGTCTGTTGGACTGATACATAAGTTTTTACTTATAAATGAATTTTCCTTTCCCCAAGTTGGCTTCAAAGAAAAATAACGGCAGAGAGGGAGTAGTATGATTCTTAAAATTTCTTTAGACTGGGTAAAATTCCCTATGCTTCCTTTTGTCATAGGATGAAGTAAATTCTGTTTTCTAAGTAGTATCAAATATTAAGCATATGGATCAGACCACAACAAATACAATTATACAGTAAAATCTCGATTAACCGGAATGCTCAGGGCACGGTATTTTGCTTGATAAACATTATTAACTAAACCAGGTTAACTAGAAAATTACTTTGTTTGTATCTTTGCTGCTAAAAGGCATTAGTTCACTTTCTGGACTTGAGTACAATTAACTGAACTTACTTTATTCTTTCCTTCTTTGCCATTAATAGCTATATGATCATCCTTCTAAATATTCTTATATATTACTGTAGACATAGAAAATTGTTAAGCGATTGGGATGAAAATGAACTATTACCACTACTACTTTTTTTTATGGCATTATTATGTTAAATTTTTTTGGTTGTCATTTACCTCTTTCTCCTAAATGAGGAGTGCAGAAAAAAAATCCAGTTAATTGAGGGTCCTGATTAGCTGGGTTCCGGTTAACCAAGGTTTTATTGTACCTACTCAGCAGTGGGGGAAAAAAAGAAAAGGCATTTGTTTTGTATTCGTCAATTAACTGTAGTATTATATTCTATATATTGATATTTGGTAATGACAACACAAGATGTCATAGTAAATTAGAAGGTGTTAATAAGATTCAAAACATGTTAGGCTTCCTGTATAGCCATGAGTTGTTGTTTCATTAAGTATTAATATAAAAGAGTTTATTAGTTCAGGTTTCTTTATGAACAACATAGAAATACCTTCATCTTAAGTATTTACAATATACTTACCCACGCTCTTCACACAGTTCAATTTTGGAACAGAATAACTCATCCACAGCCAGTCGTATCAAGTTTCCGTGTGGAATTTCTTGGGGAGGACTGGAATAATTGCAAAATGCATGAAAGAACTGCTTCAACATATTATAGGTAAATGATAGAAAAACAAATTTTATAGGTCAATTTATTACTAGTAAATCAAGTATACAGAGTGTAAACTGTTATTCATCGTTGTATTTCTTGTAGAGAGTATAGAAACCCCACTGAACTTAATGTATTAAACTTTCCAAGAAACATTAAATATTTCTATAAACTGATGTGAAAATATGCAGTTGTTATTACAATTGTTTTTGAGAGGGTTCAACAGAAAGGCTTGGGGGGGGGGGAGTGAAAGTAGAACAAGGAGTCAGGTGAGAGAACAGCTGATTAACTACTCAACTAAATGCTTTTATGGCCACTGTTGATCTCAGTTATCCGATCAGTTAAAAAAGTATTTTCCGGGCCTCCCTGGTGGCGCAGTGGGTTAAGCAACGCACTATGAAGCAAACTGCAGCCACTGCAGCACAAGTTCGATCCCTGCGGCCGGCCAGGGGGGGACCCACATGGCTCAGCAGACCTCTCCTGCTGTGCCCGCTGCTCCCCTCAGCAGTGTGCTTCTGTTGATCTGCCTGTTCTGCTCCCTGCTCTCTGTGGTGAATCCTCTCACCCTCCACACCTCTGGCCTGTACCCCAGTGCTTGTGTGCATAAATAAATAAATCTTTAAAAAAAAAAAAAAAGTATTTTCCTACATATTTGAGATTGCTTTAAATATATATATAAACAAATTCTTTAAAAAGTTCTATAAAGTATAATGAAAAATATTTTTAAGAGAAGCATAGTTAGTATTAATAAAGGATTATAAATAATTCATTATATTTAAAAAACATATGCAAAATAGTTTTTAAAAAGACAAATTTCTGAAAAGCTTTTTTAGTTTATTACTATTTGGAGAAACAAAACTTTTCTCCCTCAGAGAAATTTCAAAATCAACATCATCCTTTCAGTAATATAGAAAATGGACAGAGTATATTTCAGAAAAAGAACAGTGGCAGATTCTAGAAAGGATAAAGGATCTTTAGTTTTCTGTACACAGCATACTGTTATAACATTAACCTAAATATGCTATAAAGAAATATGAATTTAATAAATTTGGGAAGGCAATGTACATTCCCAAAAAGGAACCATTTACAGGCTGGTTTCTAGACCAGAAGAATCAGATATACTTCTTGACAGCAAAGTTTTTTTTTTCCCTGTTTTTTTTATCCCTCTCCCCCCCAACCCCACCACTGGCAATTATCACTTCCTAACTCATGTTCCCCAGGTTCTTTAATGTTTTCCAACACTCTATCAGGGCTTACCAGTTTGGCCTTCTTGTCATCTACCAGCTTTCAGGTCTGCCTTCTCTTTGATAGCAAAAAATACTCAGTAGGCTACCAGAACTTTTCCTAGTCTGTAAAGTACTTCTCACACGCAAATCATCTCCTGGTATTAAGATTCCAAGTTTGGGATTTCTGTCTATAATTATGTCCTGGCCATGACTTGAAGGAATAGTTTCAGTGTTCTTATTCATGTGGAAATAAGACTGTTTGAGAGATATACATTTAAGAGGTGAAACATTCCAAAATCTTTGTCTAGAGGTTATATTTGTGATACAGGAATTAGTTATACTAGTAAATTATAAAGCAACAGTAAAACATCTTGCATACAGAATAATTCATAAATTTTCAAGCAAAATAGTTGGTTTTATAAACTTTAAGATGTTTAGATATAATAAACATTTTTGTCATGAGACTTACTAAAACGTCTTGCATTTGTGTGGTGGCTTTATATGTAAGTACTCACACAAGACGTGTACTTTAAAAATTATGTTAAATATATATACAAATATACATATATATGCATATATACTTACATATAAAAATGTGTACATATATTTATAGTAACATTCATTTTAAAAGGTTGATTTCTGGTAAAATGACAAAAAAGACTGTAGAGAGGGGCCTCCCTGGTGGCGCAAGTGGTTGAATGCCACACTGTGAAGCATCTGCAGCCACTGCAGCATGACTTTGATTCCCGGCCAGGGAGGGGACCCACATGGCACAGCAGACCTCTGCCTCACCCACTGCTCCCCTCAGCAAAGTATTTCAGTCTGACAGTTCTGTTCTCCACTCTGTCTCTGGTGAATCCTCTCACCTCCTGCGACTCTGGCCTGTATCCCAGTTCTTGTATGCATAAATGAATTTAAAAAAAAATCTTAAAAAAATAAAAAAAAAGACTGTAGAGAAACTTAACTTACTTTATATTAATTGTGCGCTGCTGATCTTCTTGCACACGAATTGGGCATCGCCAGTTGGAACAGTAACTCTCTTGTATGGTAGACATGAGATTTTCAAGATTTTTTGTGAAATTATCATGCTCATTCCCAAACAAATCAATTATTAGTGAAGCTTTATGAACTTCAGATTTGTATTGCTGTTTTTCCATCTTGTCCCAAATCCAAAGTAGCTTCACAGTTGTAAAGCTATAGGTGTCCATTAAATAAAGAAAACAGTCTACAAACTCTCTACCTAAATGAAGAGAGAGTTCCCTGGGGAAATTTTCATTTTCATTAAGAATGACATATAATAACATCAAGAATCCATCTATGGTGCAAGTATTTTTCAGTCTTATTTCAACATACAGCGGTGTACAGGATACTGCTTTGCGGCCAGCTTTGATAGTAAAAACACCTCCCCAAGGAAGAACAGGCCTCCAAAATGAGCGATCTTGGTTATAGTTATTTTTAATTGATGCTTTGATCTCTTCAAACAGTGTCTTCATCCTGCATTTTAAAACAGAAAACAGAAATTTATGACTTCGTACATCAGATGCATGAGATGTATTTAAATGAAAACAAAGCTATCTAAAGATTCAAATTATATTTGGTTACATGACCTCCCTATGTACCAAAAACAAACAATTGGCCTAAATTCCATTAAAAAAAGGTAAAGTGGTCTCTATAAAGATCATTTAATGACGCTGCAACCTTTTTTGGGTACAAATGACCATTTGCTAGGCCTTTATATTAATCATAATTAATAACTAGATATTAGTTATAACTTTGTTATATGGGAAAATTCTATAATAAAAAATCTTAACTGAAAATAAATTTATTTAAAGCTATAGTTGTGACTGGGTGCATTCCTAATATAAACCTCTTTCTCCAAAATAAAAGCTGTCTTTCATTTCCTTGTTAATATGTGCTAACATGTTAATATATGAGTTATGAAATTGATATTATAAAATTCTTAGTTGGGTTACAGAGTAAAATCAATTAACAAAGACAAAGTATGAACAGTAATCTCTAGAACTTAATATAGCATAGCTGATTCAGAAATGATTTCTATGCACTCTGGGATTTTTACTTGAAATTTAGGACTATGTTAAATATCCTATAATTTTAACTATAGAGGACATAATAGAAACCATGCTTTGAAGAATAAAAAGTTGATAAGCATCCTGATTCTCCTCTGCCTGTTTTGGGAATGAATTGAGATGTCATCCCTACTTAAATTGGCACCTATCCTTTCTCCAATCTTGAGGACAGCTAAGTCACTGATAGTTTTTCAGTAAACATGTTTGTGTCCTGTATCAGTATGTCATAGAAAGCCCAATTAAGAAAAAACTAAAGGTCCTAGTAAACTGAATTTAAAATATTGCTTTGCTTTACTTGGGACAAACGAATAAAACAGGAAATAAGGTTTTCCAAGATGTTTCTTTTGTGGAAAAATATTATTTTTATGATAAGAGGGAAATATATGAAGAATAAGAACAGAAAGTGACTGAGCTCAGAGTCTTCTTCTTAGACTATCATTTCAAGAACCACCCCCTTCCAGCACATAAACCAACATCCAATGCTGCAGACCTATGTGTTTTATTTGTGAGATTAAGCTCAATCCAATTTTGTAATACTAGAAGATTAAAAATTCAGCTAGTTCTAGGTATATTAATGTGAGCATACATACAAATTATTTTTGGCTTGAAGCAAAATACTGTGGGCTCTAAAATATTCAATACTATATTTAGTTTGAAGAGTAGGTATTTATATAATACCATCGGTAACACATAGGCTCCAGTCAACCATTTAGGAAGGGGCCATGGTAAATCTGGAGCCTAGGAAAAAACAAATTGGTTTCTTATTAAAAGGAGCCCATAGCAGATTAAAAAAAAAAATCATAAAGCAAACACTTTAAAAATGAAATTAATTTTCTTTATGATTTAATTTTTTTAAATAAAGAATTTAGTAGCAAAGTCATAAGATTATGACCCTGAGTTCAGATATCTAAATATTCCATTGGAAAGGAATCATAAATCTCTAACATTTTTCTTTATATTCTCTTTTGGGCATGATCAAATTAAGAGTAACAATAGATCTCTAAAGCAAAAGTAACATACTAAGAGAATTACTCTACCAGTCTACTACATATAATGAAGCTAACTTCTTTAACTTTATTCTAAAAAAAAAAAAAAAAAAGGGGGGGGAGTAGAGCGCAATGGAAGAACTGAAAGACACAGTTTGATTTCAGTATTAACTTAATTCAACAAATTACAATAAAAAGATGGTAAAATAGCTGCAATAACTTTACTTAAATTGTCCTAAAAATTTACTTAAAATCTCACCCTATTGTCGATTGTCTCTTTAGATACTGTATTAGAAGCCCTGACTTTATTTTCCTGTTCAACAGGCCCTCAGTTTGAATAAACCTGTGAAACTCGCCCGGTTTCTATTTCCTTGACAAAACGAAACCTTCCTTTTCCGGTCATTTCCCAGGGTGACAATCTGTATTCCACGCTGGTCGTGGAGACCCGATCATTTGCCCAAGACACTGAATGTTGGATCCACTGAGTACTGGGGGAATTTAAGAGTCAGCTCTTGAATTAGCGCCCCGAAACCATCTGCAAATCAGCCACGCGCTTCCCGTCGAAGCAGCTGGGGGCTCGCGCGCAAGGACCAGAGGAGCGTAGGGCCGACGCCTATCTCGACCCGCAGCACCGCGGCCACGCCCACCCTGCCCCTGGCCTGCGGCGCCCAGGGAAGGCCTGGTACCGCGGGCTGGCCCCCCAAGGAAGGCAAGTCCCCGAACCCCAGCGGGTGAGCTGGCTGGGCGCGCCGGCCCGCAAGCGGGCACTGGTCCCGTTGAGCGCCTGGGACTGCAGGCAAGGGGCGGGAGGGCCGGGCCGCCGAGGGCGTTCCCACACCCGTCAGTCTCCATCCATCAGGAGGCCGACTTCTCGTACCTCCCCGGGGACTGAAAACCGCCGGTGCCGCCGCACCCGTCGCCGCCGCCGCTTGCTCATGGAGAGCCCGTGCTGCCGCCGCCGCTGCCACCTCATCTACTAGCACCGTCGACTGTCTTGGCCTCCCCCGGCGTGAGTGCTGGGCTCCGGCACGGCCTCCATCGCACCCGCCGCGGCGGAAGCCACAGCAGCTCCAGCGCTCTGGCCCGATCCGACCGGACCCACGGAGCCAGGACCGCGGGACGCGTAGCTTCTTATTACGGAGGAAGATTCGGCCTGACCTCCGCCCCCCTCCCCCCAGTCCCCAGTCCCCACTCCCGAGCCGCTAGACGGCACTGCTGCGCAGGCGCGAAGACGCCCTGGCCAAACGTGCGTGTGCGGCTGTGTATACAACATTCCGATTCGTCCAATGGGATCTGGGATCAAATGCTAGAGGCGGGACCTCTGGGAGAGGGGCGGGGTTTTAGTGTAAGAAGGTGGGTGGGGCAACCGGAAGTGGGCAGGGTTTGCACGAGGGCGGAGCTTTTTTGGCAAAACGTGATTTTTTTTGAGGTTTGTACGGTTTTATGTTTGAGGTTTGTTACTAAGTCTTTTTTCACATTCTCAACTCAGAAAGGGAAAGATTTGTTTTTTTAGTAAGTTATAGTTAAGTTATAGCTTTTGATTTCAGTATGTTTTTAGGAAAATTTGAATTTATTAAATGCTATCTTCAGTATTAAAGGTGATTGTCGTACATGTGGTCATTTCCAGTGGCAGTTAATACTATTTAGGAAAATTAGATAGCTTTAACCCCTTTATAGAGATGAAAAATTGAGTTTTGGAACTGTAAGATCCCACACATTGACTGCTAGAAGTTGAAGCTAAAACTGCTTAATGTTAAGCGTCTGTGGGCTCAACTACTATTCCTTGTCCAGTAAGCCCAAGTTCTTGTATCTTCCTTTAAAGTATTAAAACTCCCGTCACTTTGCTCTTGAAAGAATAGCCCCACTTATATTTAGAATTAGGGATGCTGTTAAGATTTTCCCTATCTAGTCACTAAAAAATGAATTGAGCTCCAGAGAGCTTGAAGCTAGCCCTGCACATTAGTGTGGTCCTCAGTCACATGCTGAATTTGGCAGAGATTGATGCCAATCTGACAAATGTAATGACCAGTCAGAACTATGGCAGGGACCTTATGGACCTCTCTTAAGGAGTTTAGTGATAAAGGAACGGAGGCTGGCAAGAAACTAGACTTAAGATAATAACTACTGGTGGAAAGTGGAAGAATTGGATGCTTCTCAGAGCGTAGAGGGAAGAAAGATTGCTCTGTCCAAGAAAGAAGAATTAATAACTCTTGGAAAACTTGGTCTTTTTAGTATCTTTTTTCTTATGGCATTTCATATTTAATCTGTATAGTAGACCCCCCTTATTCTCACAGTGAGGAATCTAAGACTCTAAGAGATTGAGTAACTAGTGTGCCTGTATTGGAATTCACACACACAAAAAGTTCACTCTTAGTATTAAAATTATCTTGCAAGAAAAAAAGCCCTTTAAAATGTGTGTAAATTGTTTTATATGAGCTCGAAAGCATATCCTTCCTGGTGAAATCTTGAGATGACTCCAGACCCAGCCAACATCGTGTCTATAGTGTGTGAACCCTGAGTCTGAAAACCCAGCTGAGCAGTGTCTAGATTTCCAACTCACTGAAGCTGTCCAATCATAAATGTCATTTTTATGTCACTAATTTTTGGTCATTGGTTATGCAGCAATCAATAACAAAAACAATGAAAGACTTAAAATTAAAGCCTTAATGTTCTATAGATGTACTTCATGGGCATGATACACTTGCTCTTTTAGGCTCAGGTTCTGGTATTCAGTAATGACTGTTCAGTTGCATTTTCCCGAGTCTCCCAATATTTTGGTATTCATATCTCCCTCCCCCTTTAAAGAACTGTGTTGTATATTTAGTCCTAAAAATTCCTAAACTTTTTTAAACAACAACTCTTTATTACATGGATTCAAATGCACAGCAGAACAATCCTATTCAATAAAAGCCTGTTGTGTTTTCCTCAAAACTCTGAATTCTAATCTCATAGAATTCCTTTTCCAAAGCCTTGTGCAAAGAGGATACATACCAGTAAGATAACTTGTTGGCAGTTTTCATTCTTCATCATCATCAATAACAACCAACAATAAACATGTAGTTTCTTCCTTCTATGTACACATATTATAAAATGGTTCTCTACTCTGCCTATGGTACAAGGTTTAGAAATAGAATATTCCAATACAAAGTTGAAGCAATTAAAAAGCTTAATAACAACTAGTAAATAATTCAATGTGGGTATTGATGAAATTCATGAAGCATTTTAGAAACAACACACAGACTCAAACATTATAGTTCACATTTTATGTGTGATGGGGTGAAAGGGGAAAATTTTAAGTGCTACTGATGGGTTTTCTATGTTGCTCTAGGTTTTTTCTGCTACCATCTTTAAATATTTCAAAGCATTGTGAGTGGCATCACTGCATTGCTACAAGAATCTCTCAGACATGACAGACAGTGATGGAACTAGTGGGTAGTTCAACAAGACTGGATACTGTCTATTGGGACTCAGTTCTTCTATATCCAAATATGTTTTAACCTTGTTCCTTAGTGATTTCCTGGAGCAGCTAGATTTAATGTGTGGTTGGAATACTCAGGAGGCTTCTTTTTAAAAAGCTGATCTTTCCATCAGGAGAATTCCTCAAGGAACATCTCAAGGACACTGTGTGCCAGCAAGGCACAGAGCAAGTTCTCAATGATTCTGAGACGATGGGCGGCGTCATGAGGACGCCAGGACTGACCAACAGAACCGACAGGACTGACAGTACTGACAAGCAGCAGCAAGAGCACCAACGCGAGCAGCAGCAGTAGAAAGCAGCCGAGAGGGTGAGATGCGCCGGGGGCTGGGAGGCCTGCCAGCCTTGTACCTGGCAGTCTCTACTAAATAAAGCATAAAAGCCACCGAGGGTCAAGGACAGACTGGGAACACCTGGTGGGGAGGGGAGGGGGAGGGTTGAGGGAA
>JAGFMF010012218.1:20464-63118 GCA_019455555.1 Galemys pyrenaicus
AGAAAAAAAAAGAAAAAAAAAGAAAAAAAAAAGAAAAAAAAAGAAAAAAAAAGAAAAAAAAAGAAAAAAAAAAGAAAAAAAAAAAAAGCCACCGAGGGCTCCAAGACTCCCTTCCTTGACCCGTCTGCCCAGAACCATCCAGAACCTTGCTCCTGTGCGGCCCTTCCTGGCTGCTACAGGTGCTCTCGCTGTTGGTTGTTCCTGGGTCCTGTTGGTCCTGGCGGCCTCATGACGCTGCGCATTTATGCCCGTGTCAAACTCAGGTGCGCCCACTTGCGCATGCCCACCCTGGAATGCTCGCAGCACCGCAGGTGTCCATCATCATGGTAGTGGGAGGATGGAAAGACCTGATAGTTCTCTGACCCTACAAGGGTTTTTCCCCCCTAACAGTTCCTGGTTCTCTGAAGCCCTTGGAGCACACAAAAGAGTGGCATCGACCTGCACTATGCCAAGGTGGCCGGGTTTGATGGCTGACCCCAGCACAGCTGGGTTTGAGTTTTAGGGAAAAAAAGATAAAAGGAAAAAAAAAAAACAAAAAACAAGGGCAGTTTTGGAGACACTGGGGTCAGATTTGAGCTGGGCCATCGCCATTCAGATCCAGCAGTTACCTGCCCAGCTCTGGTGTGAGACAGTGTGGGACAGACTAGACTACCACAGTTTTGGTTTTGAATCCTGAGCTGGTTTTGAAAACAGATTAGGTTCCAGTTCCCACAGATGCCAGTTAGGTTCAGGCTCTCACCAGCACTGGTTATGTTTTGGAAACAGCTGGTTTGGAAAATGGACCAATCAGGTTTGAAAGGCGGGTGCCCTGGAGGGGAATTGAGAGAATCCGCTTGAAAAAGGCTTGATTCAGCTCAGAAGAAGCTTGAGAGAGACTTTGCTTCGCTCCTACTGCATTCACCTGGAGGACTGCTGGCCAATCCCACAACTCTGAGTAGCTTTCTCTGGTGTCTCCCACTGTCTAACTTGGCACTTGAAGCTGTTGCTTTGCTGCTGTGGTGCTGCTCACTGGGGCCACCTGCTACTATCCCTCGGCTGCAGGTTAGTGGAACTCCTGTCTGCCGCTCACTTCAGGGTCCCCAGTTCCAGACTCAGGGGAGGGCTGGCAACAATGTACATGAGCAGCTTTTGGTGGGGACTGCTGGACACTGCACTCTGGGGTAGGACAGCTGGCCATTTGTGGCCTTCATGACTTTTCTTTTACCCAATCACCCCTTTGTAAATAAACCCTGTTGCACTTTTTAGTGGCAGGAAGGACTGAGCAGTTCTTTTTGAATGCTTGCAGATGGGTAAAGGAGGAGTCCTGGAGCCCTCGGGGCTTTTCTAGGCTTTTAGTGATATTTCTTTACCATTTGTAGTGAGGCTATCAGGTGCAGGGCAGGCAGGGAGGCCTGGGGGGCTGGGAGGCCTCCTAGCTGCCAGCAAATATTTACTCTTTCTGGGCTGTCTGGCTCTCTGGTGTTCTCTCATTCTCTCGTGGTCTCTTTGCTGGTCTCCATTCTATTCTTCCTCAAAGTCCTCTGCCCCACGTGCCTCTGCTGTGGTGCTCTGGGCTCTGCTCGCTGCCCTGTATGCTCCATCTCTGACCCACATCACACTCCAGGTGCCGCCATTGGGCAAGCATGTGAGACCACAGGTGTCAATCGTTGACCTAATGGCGGGAGGGCAGGAAAACCTGATCACTTCCATTTACCCTACATGCTTGAGCCCTGAGATAATCTTGTTTTGCCATTGTGAGGAATGGGTGAGGACCACAAACTGAGTAGTTCCCTTAACTCTGCTCTCTTTCAGTGTCACTAGTTTGTCGGCAAGGCAAGCTTTGTTCTCAACAGAAGCTCAGATCCTTTGGCAGTGGGAAACTAGATGGTAGTAAGGGATTATTGTTTGGATTTTTAGTTTTTTTGGTGCTGACACTGTAGTAGTGAAGATGAACCAAAGCCTTCGGAATTAAAAATGAGGGAAACAAAATTTGTGTGAAGCACTTGACAGAGACTACCTCATAAATTACCAACACCTTGAGTTTAAGCCTTAGATTTAATTGAATTCACTACTGTTTAATTTTACACATTTTAATCTCCCATTGTTTGTCATGGACTAACCAGTATTGCTGGCAAGATAGAAGCACAGGGACTATTCTGTCTTTTTTTTCTCTTGCCTCTGTCTATTTGGCCTTTCCCAGATAAAACACCATTTTCTACTACGTTCTATGGCAGGTGACAGTAAACGTGAGAACTTTTCTTTGTCTGTTTGGTTAAAGCTACTAGGGAGGTTGTTACATTTGGTCCTAAACTTTAAGAGATAATAGTCATAATATGCTTTACTATATGGTATATAGAGAAAACAAAAGTATAAACTAAACAAGACAAAAATAAAACTTGAGGCTAAAAGACCAATTAGTGGTTGCTGTTGTGAATTGTGCTATTGTAGTTTTTTTTTAAAAATTATTTATGCATACAAGAGCTGGGGTACAGGCCAGAGATGGGGGGTGGTGGTGAGAGGATTCACCAGAAACAGAGTGGGGACCAGAACAGGCAGATCAACTGAACTACACTGCAGAGGGGAGCAGTGGGAGAGGCAGGAGAGGTCTGCTGTGCCATGTGGGTCCTCTCCCTGGCCAGGGATCGAACTTGCACTGTTGTGCTGCGGATTCTTCATGGTGTGGTGCTCAACCCGCTGTACCACAGGGAGGCCCTATTGTATATTTCTTACAGTACTACTGTTATTTAGTACAATTTTAGAAAAAAAAAAAAAAAAACCCACAAAAAACAAACCAATGGGTATATTTGAGAAGTCTTCTGATCCTTTCGGAAAGGCCAACACACTCTCTTTACACACACACACATACACACTCACACTCATTCATTTGTCATTATTTAGGTTGTTTCTATATCTTGGCTATTATAAATAATACTAATTAACATAGGAGTGCAGCACGTATCTTTTGAGATTGAATTTATTTCCTTTGGATATACTGTATCCTATGGTAGTTCTATTTTTAATTCAGGGTCTTTTGTGATTCCACATGTGCCACAAGATGTGGATTATTTTTCTAGTGTGAAAAATTCCATTAGAATTTTGATAGGCATTGCATTGAATCTCACAGGTTATATTTTAGGAACTAGTGATGGAACCACTTCACTCCATTGAGAATAGCCCACATTAAAAAAACCAGAAACAACAGATGCTGGAGAGGATGTAGAGATAAAGGAAACCTCTTATACTTACTGCTGGTAGGAATGTAAACTTTTCCAGCCACTATGGAAAGCTGTGTGGAGGTTCCTCAGAACACTAAAAATGGATTTACCATATGATATAGCAATTCCACTCCTAAGAATCTATCAAAGGATGCAAAAACACTAATTCTGAAATAAACCTTGACTCCTATGTTTATTGCAGCACTATTTACAATAGCCAACATATGGAAACAACCCAAATGACCCCAAACAGATGGCTGGATCAAAAAGATGTGGTTTTTTTATATAATGGAATATTACTTAAAAAAGACAAATTCATGCCATTTGCTGCAACATGGATGGAGCTGGAAGGCATTATGCTAGCTGGAATAAGTCAGAAAGGAAAAAAGATACATACTAGATGTGGTCTCACTTATATGTGGAATATAAAGAAATGTTAAGAAAGTTAAAATTAGCAGACTATGGATATGAGGCACACAGCAAGGGAGGGGGAAGGTGGAGGTGGTCAAAACAGGAAAGAACACAAGAGAAAATGGTGATGGTTCACAGGTGATATGGTGGTAGGGGAACTATAAGGGCTACAATGATGTAAGACAAAATAATAGAATAATTTAATAAATAGAGAAAAAATATAACTAGTGGTCAGCAAAAGGAATGTTGCTTCCTGATTATAAGAATCCTTGTTCACTGCGACTGTTACATAATCAAAGCCATTTGTAAAAAAGACTTCCAAATCTTTGTGTTAGGGTCAACATGCTTGTGAGAATATAAGGTTACAGGAGCGGCCTGAAGTAAGCAAATGTACTGTTGGCCAGGACATGAATACCAGTAAAGCTAGTATCTCTTGTGAGTCCTTCATTGATGATCTAAAGGTAAATGTCAACATGTATGAAACTTATCCTGCCTTCCATTAAAAGATGATTTTTGTTTGATAAGTATAGAGAGCATGAGATTATTGGGGTACAAATGAAATCATCCTGTATCCCTCTGCTTATGCTGA
The DNA here is from genome assembly GCA_019455555.1 of Galemys pyrenaicus. Classification (NCBI taxonomy): domain Eukaryota; kingdom Metazoa; phylum Chordata; class Mammalia; order Eulipotyphla; family Talpidae; genus Galemys; species Galemys pyrenaicus. The sequence goes on from JAGFMF010012218.1 coordinate 24,659, forward strand.
TGAATTAAGCATTAGAAGGTTGATAAGAGACAAAGTAAAAACTTGAATAACATATCTTCTGTATCCATGGGAAAGAATCCAAATGGTTGAGTAACTTGCTCACATAGCTTCAAACCCCATCTTAAATAGTTTAATCATGGCAAGGGAAGTTGGGGAAGAAAAGGAAATTTCAGTTAAGGAGTTTATTAAGGAAGATACAGGAAATAGAAGGTATGCAGTTTAAGTTCTGTCTTCTCTATCGAAAAGAAATATGGAGATCAGTCTTCCTGGGAGAGGCTCTTAAAAAGACAAGTTAACATATAAATATAAAAAACGACCTACACCTAGCCTTCCTAATCCTCCTATGAAATCAGTCTTTTGACAAAAATAACATATTTTGGGGTGGCAGAATGATAGACTTACTTTAGTGAAGTCAGACTGCTCTAAAAGTATCATAGACTGGGTGACTTATAAACAACAGATATTTGTTCCTAAAAAAATTTTTTTTGTTGTTCTGGAGGCTGAAGGACTGTGATAGGGTGCCAGTGTAGTTGAGGTCTACTGAGAGTCTGCTTTTTGTTTCACTGATGGTTATCTTTTCACTGTGTTGTCACAGGTGAAAGGGCAAAGGAGCTTTCTGGGATCTCTTTTGCAAGAGCATTAATCTCATTCATAAGGCCTCCACACTCATAACCTGATTACTCATAATCAGGTTACCACATTCTAATACCATGACATTGTGGATTAAGATTTCAACATATGGATTTTGGAGGACAAAAACACTTAGTTCATAGTAAAACCTTAAGCTGAAAATAGATAACATAAAGTCTATGAAAATTGTATTTACCAAAAAAAAAAAAAAAAAAGGAAAATCAGGTATAAGGAAAGAGTGATTCATTTTGAAGTTGAACTGTAAAAAAGAGCAAAATCCCTGCATATCCCACTGCCTCCCACCATTTTTAAGAAAGTTCTTCGCACTTGGGATTTGTCACAAACCCAGTATGGAATGTATGTGTGATATCCAAAGGAGATCACAGAATTAAAAAAAAAAAACCACTATCAGTTATAATAAAAACAACTTTACTTTTGCAATCTTAGTAATTCTTGCTTAATACAGCATCTGTTACCATGAACATTTTCTCCTTACATTTCTTATGCTCCCTGCTCTGCAGGGTGGTGATGACTGGGAGGTTAAATATGCAGAAAAACAGCAACATCAGAGTTGAGCAGAGAGTAAAAAGGTATAAAATGCCCTGCAGAAATTGACTTTATAATGTTTGATGTTGCATAATCAACACCCACTCTACCATCCCATGCCTCTTAATAGTTTGAAAGTCTGTTTAACTGTTCTATGATCACTTCGTTGGATAGCAATATTAGTTTAAAAAATATGGCATAATGCAAGTATAAAATAATATTTTTTAATGTATTATATGTAAGATTTGGAAGACTCGAGAGATGGTGGTTCCAATAGACTTTTGGGTCAAGGAGGAAGTTAATTGGTATATTAATCAGAAGAAAAAAATTGTTACTTAAAACTACAATTTACAATAGCATCTGCCCCACCTCTATTAGACTTTTAAAGGACAGTGTTCTCTACTATCAATGTTAGTTTATTAGTTCTGTCATCTTTTGTCCTTCAAAACTTCAGTTAAGTGTAACTCTCTTTTGTAGCAGTGGTGTTTTGATGAAGTTAAGGATACATTGGTTCCAAATTAGGGAATGACTGGGGAGAAGAGATTTGAATGAGATAGAAAGTTCAACAGGAAATCAACAAGATGATTATGAGATTATGAGCCTTCACAAATTCTCAGAAATCCTGGGTACAGAGTTGCCTTCCCTTTAGATTGGTATATGACTTTGAAACAGTTCTTATTTATTTTAGAGATTAGAACCACTATATCCAGATGATATCTGAGTGATCCTCTTACCTTCTGTGTTCTTAAGCCTCCTTAGGTTTAGGAACACAGAAGCTATTACAGGTGAGTGGAGCCAAAGCTCAGAACTCTGGGAGGAGGGTTAGGGACTGTAATATGACAAAGAAAACCAGTATTTAAATCTTTTTCTGGGCTGATGAGGTCATGCTTATAGTTTATAACACTGTTTTATGTTGAATTAAATACTATTAAAAGATAATTAAAAATAGCATTTAAAAATGCAAATGGACTGCTCATACTACTACCAACATGAAGACCTTGCATAGAGTTGTGCTTAGTGCTCTTTTCCCAATCTGAAGCTGAAGAAGTCACCCTGGGTGACCATGCCTTTAGTAATGGTGCACGCTCTGGTTGCCATGTCTTCTGTAACGTGGGAGGAATAAATTTATGATGTGATTGTTGAAGCTCTAAGTGGTGGATCTATGATTGATGAACATGGGCATCAGAGACTAGTAGCATTCCTGGCCCAAGAGTCAATAGATATATATTATGGAAGGACTTGTATCCATCTTCCTGTTTACAATAGAAAGTTTGGGTTTTATAATCCACAATCCAATGCACCAAATATTCCAAAACTCAGTAGATTCCTTCTTCTTTTCATTGGACTCATCTGTAGTCTATTGAGTGTTTTCATAACTAGGCTATTCATGAGACTGACACTCCCAGGCTACCTGACTGGTTAGATTGCTTTTTGAGAAGAAATCAGTGGCCACTGGACTTGCTCCTTATTAATGATGTTTTAAAGCCTGTATCAATCATCTAATATGAAATGGAAAAGGATGAAAAGAAACATCTAGTGATACCAGAGGAAAAATATTAAAGCTGGGATGGAGCTGTCTTCTTGGTGTCAAAGAGAAAAGCTTATCAGAGTATTTTTCTCTGATGAGTTTTCCTGACATAGCAACAATGTTAAAGTGGCATTTTTCTCGTTAGTTTCAACTTTATTAAAAAAAAAAACAAAACAAACCCAAAGGACTCCATTTCTACAACTATAACATCGAAGAAGTGATTATGTTTTACAATCCCCCTAAGAGATTTTGGGAATGATGGTATTTTTGATTTAACATACAGAAATGTATGTTAAATTAGGAAGTGAGATCCCTACTATGGAGAACCCTGCACCACTGCTCAGTTTCATCTTTGGTGGTTTGCCTTTAAACAGGGGTGACAGAATGTTATTTCACACTTGTTTACTGAACAATAAGATACATGTGAAAAGAACAAAAATTTTTTTATAATTAAAAAATAAAATTCAGGGCCTCCCTGGTGGCGCAGTGTGTTAAGCAATGCAGTATGAGACAAACCACAGCCACTGCAGCATGAGTTCGATCCCTACTGCAGGCCAGGGAGGGGACCCACATGGCGCAGCAGGCCTCTCCTGCCTCGCCAGCAGCTGCCCTCCACAGTGTGTTTCGGTTAATTAGTCTGCCTGTTCTGCTCCCCACTCTGTCTTTGGTGAATCCTCTTACCTCCTGTGACTCGGGCCTGTACCCCAGCTCTTGTATGCATAAAAAAATAAATCTTTAAAAAATAAAATTCAAATGATTCATAACTTGGCTAAGCTACTTGTTAATTGATTAAGCTTTATTGCTGTTGCAAAATTCTAGACCATCTTTTGCTATTTAAGTCATTAAATAGCCCTCTCAGTAAACTTTTCCTTTTATTTTCCTCTCTCCAAATATCATTTTACCCATTTATATTTTGGTCTTTACACTGCTGCAAGTTCATAGTTAACTAATTCTTATATTTCAAATTTCTGGGAAAATGCATATTCTTACTTCAAAACAGCTGTACCTTTTTTTTTTTCACTCAGAAGTCATTTTTATTTCCTGTTGAGGCAATAGTTCTTTGAAAAGCTTACTCTAGAATATCACATTTTCTGTTTCACCTTAATTGTCCTTGAATTTGTTTTAGATGTTCAATTTGACAGTTTTAACTATGCTGTTAGTGGCATGTTGCTATGCCTCTAGATGGCAGTACAGTACCATCAAAGAAGCTTGTAGATGTTTCTGCAAGATGTGCAGAAGTGGTGTTCTGCTTCTACAAAGGTGACCTTCATTTGCCAATGATAGCTTCTTCTACTCTCATTATTTCCCATTCTGACCCACTTTGAAACATTTGGTCACTATATATGGCATCAAAGTAAAATTTTTAAGACATCAAACTAACTACGAGATGCTGGATCAGGTTTAGGGTGTTACAAAGTCTTGCATCCATTAAACTTACCATTTTAATGATGCTAACAACAAACTAAGCTTAGAATATTAAAAATTCCTGGTCATGGATTGATACATTAGTACAGAAATTAAATGATATATTGCACTTCCACAGATAGTATTTATTCCTCGTTTCTCAGCACAGATTATTGCTTACTCTGGGCATTTCAATATTTTTCTATTAGAGGAAATTTTATTATGGAGACAGTTTCAAGAAGATGCTATTCAATTTTCCATCCCTTTCCTCTGTCCTGCTCACAACCTTTGCTTAAAACCCCCTCACATGTACCTGACCCTTTGTTTCTGTTGGTGAGTTTGATTCCCTTATGAGATGGCTAACTTTGCTGCTTTCCACGATTTCAGCTCTTAGTAAAATGTGTTGCCCTGGTCTTGATTAGGATAAGAAGTGGGGATTCATCTCTCAGTGCAAATCTTTCGTTACTATCAGATAGTCAACCTAAAACCTGTCTAGTAAGGCTTTGTTACTTTTATCAGGGTAATTGATGAGCTGAATGGTTGAAAAGTTATGGAATGCCACTTGAATTAGAGTGTCCCTTTGCATTCCCCCCTCCATGATTCTAGTTCTAGTAGAACTACTGCATATGCTTCCTTGCTGCTTCCCTTCTTTTTTTTTTTTCCTGGAAAGAAAAGTTTATTTAGGAAAAAAGGATAAAGAATAAAGACTCCCAGGTAGATGGTACCTGGGAGGGGCAAAGAGAGCCCTGCTGCTTCCCTTTTTGCCTTTAGCTCTTACACAGTTTGGTGTCTCTTTGTAATTCACAATTCTTCAGCGCCAAATGAACAGTCAAAATTCTCTAGCTACTGCTCATGAAGTAGCTCCAAAATATTTCAGTTCTTTTCCACAATATTGTATTTCCCAGAAAATTGGACTGTTCAGTATTCCCTGAAAAAATGTTAGGTTTTTCACTCACTGCATTTTTACTCATGCTATTTCCTGTCTCTGGGATATGTGTTCCCCTACCTACATTTTACACTATTGACATCCTACCACTTTAGAACCTGACTGAAATTTTATATGTCCTACAAAATGTGTATCTATATGCCATCCTGGAAGCTATCTTTTTGTTTCTGTATCACCTATAATGCTTTGTTTTTGTCACTTTTATGGCACTTGTAATGCTTTTTATTATACTTATTTGTTCATATGTCTTATCTTCCCTGCTGGATTGCAGGCTTTTTTAAAGGACAAGCATTTTATCATATTCATCTTTTTATTTCTCTTAATACCAAAAACATAATAAGCCAGCAATTCATTTTGAGACATAATGCTTATTAATATACACACATAGTACCATTTTTGTAAAACTATATGTACATACCTGATGTTAAATGAGATTTTTTCTATTGTAATGGGATTCTGGTTAAATCCTTAAAACTGAGGGTAATGCACAGTAAATGTCCCGGATTTTCAAAAGAGGTGCTAGGCAAGGTGCCAGAGAACTGACCATCCCAATATCGGTCATCAGCAACCTATTTAAGTAAAGTCTGGATATTTATTAGCAGGATTCTCTGAAGGGAGCTTGCAGTAGATGTATCTTTGAGTTTTTCCACAGGGACAAATGGAGAGAGCAATAAGAGGTTTCTTGGTGAGGTTGGAGAGTCTGGCATTGTTCTCCTCTCTTTGCTGTATGTCTGCTGAACAGCAACAAGGTAAAAGACCACATCATGATGAACAGCACAATGCAGAGATGTTGGCATAAGAGAGCACATAATAGAACTAGATACATCTGTGCAGAGCCTATGGCTAAAATCGAAGGAAGATCAAAGCAGATGACTACCTTTTACTTGGGAAATCCTGAGTTGGGGAGGCTGTGGAGATTTGTGATCTTTGAGTCAAGCATACACTGAAGAGGGTGTTATGGTCTTGAAAGGACCTCATTGGCCAGGGTTCCTTGCTCTGGAAGGGAGCACAGGCAGGAAGAACCCCGAGTCAACCACCAGAGAGCAGATCTGGGGGCAGGGTTTGAACCCTAGAGAACACTGTTGATGTTAGGGAATGGCACAGGCGGAGGTGCCCTTGTAGGTGGGCAGGTTTCTCCATAGAAGGATGAAAATAATGCTCTAATCTAACCTAGAATTAGATTGTTTGTCATGAGTCTTAGTAACAATCTTTTGCTTAGTTCCTGGTATGCAGCTTAGTCTCTGGTATGAATCTTGCTTCATGTTAAAACATGTACCAGCATGAGGCAGAATGGACCTCGTAGCTTCCATAACTACAGACACTTTACTCACTCCTTGGTATGCAAATATAGACTCACCTCTTGGTATGTAGCTATGTCATATCTGATCATGTAGAGCTGCCAACCCACCAAGAACCTTGTAGAAACTGAAAGTGTATATAATCCCCTGACTTCCTACAAACAGGGCTCAGCCTTTGATGTGAGTATGCTGAGTCAGCACTTGTGCAATTGAACCTGCTTCTTGTTAGCCCTGGTGTATAATACATTTCCTTTATGCCATATAACAATGACAGTGGGAAATGAATTCAAAACAAAAACTAAATAAAAAAGTTTCTTATTCTTCTTCCTAGTTTTACCCAACCTCCTACTCAGAGGAAGAAGAGAAAGGAGGCAAAAAAGAAATAGCAGTCCGATGAAAAATTCTCAATAAAATGAGGGTAGTAGGAACATATCTCAATATAAGAAAAGCTATACATGACAAAACCGTATCATACTAATGGTAGAAAATTTCTTATCCTCTAAGATGAAGTATAAGACTAGGATGCTCACTTTCACCATTATAGTTCAACATAGTATTGAAAGTTTTTTTTTTAAAGATTATTTATGTATATAAGCACTGGGGTACAGGCCAGAGGTTTGTGTGGGGGGGAGGTGAGAGATTCACCACAGAGAGCAGGGAGCAGAACAGGCAGATCAACGGAAGTACACTGCTGAGGGGAGCAGCGAGCACAGCAGGAGAGGTCTGCCGTGCCATGTGGGTCCCCTCACTGGCCGGTGGCAGGGATTGAACTCGTGCTGCAGTGGCTGCGGTTTGCTTCATAGTGCATTGCTTAACCCACTGCGCCACCAGGGAGGTCCAGTATTGAAAGTTTTAACTAGAGCAATTAGGCAAAAGAAAAAAAGTATCCAAACTGATAATGAAGAAATAAAACTATCACTATTTGTAGACAACATGATAATAACATAGAAGAAGAAGGAGAGTGTGTGAACAAAGCCAGAGGGGTTGGAAACAACACTGTCTGGGAAATGCAGTTGGGAAAAGAGACTTATAAAAATCTCACAGTTAAGTATAAATGACTAACTTGATTGGAGTATTATGGGGATTAAATGAGACATTATAAACTCCCCAGAAAGGTACTTGACAGTAAGTACTCATGGTTAGCTAATTCTTTCATTATCATCCACATTGTACTTGTCCCTAATCTATGTTTATATGTTAATAGCATCAGGTCTACTTCTCTCTTAGACCATTTCCTGCATGGCCATGTGGAAATCCCAATCATCACAGCAAAATCAACACTTTCATAGCTTGTCCTGTGTGCCACACAATGTTCTAAGTACTTTACAAGCATTCAGGGTTGAAATAATGGTCAGACAACCTGGTTCCAGAGGCTATGCCCCAATCAGGATATTATGGTCCCTTATCATACGTTCTTGCCATGTCTTTTCAATCATGGACGAAAAAAAATTCTAATTTTCTCCTTCCAGAGCTAATTTAAATTGAAACAAGTCCACTATCTGACTTTGGTAATACCAAGATGAAGATATTGAGCCATTCAAAGCTGGTACTTCACTATTTATTTCTGATTTTATAAGGTTTCCTAGACCTTTAGAGTACCCCTTATTTAATACTTTTATTGTTCCCATTGAGTCTCTGTGATGATTAGCAATTAAAACCTTTTAAAGTATTTTTATTTTTTTTCTTTGTGGCGGCAATATTGGTTTACAACACTGTATATGATTTAGGGTAATATGTTTATATCTTCTCAGATGTATCTTACTACACCACTCTCACCATAATCTTTTACCCTAGGACAATGGGCCTGCCTTCACCCTCTTTACTTCTCTAGCAGCTTTAATTCTGCAGCCATATTTCTAGGGTAAAACCTTTAAAATGAAAGGTGTCTCTGTGTACATTTTTTACAAATTGGGAGTTATATAGTAGGGATATAGGCAAATAAGCTCATGTTTTGCTGATGAGGAGATGGTGCTAAAAAATTAGATAGAGTATGGTGGGCAGAATGATGGCCCCCTACAGTGATAGACATTTGAAGATGCTATCCTGCTGGCTCTGGAAATAAAGGGACCATGGACCAAAAAATGCAGGCAGCCCACTGAGGATAGGTAAAGGAAAGAGAGCAGATCCTTCCCTAGCTCCTACTAATAATACAGACCTGCTGACATGACCATTTATTTAACTCCTTATGACCCATTTAGGAATTCTAACCTTCAGAACTATAAGTGAAAGAGCTTGTGTTGTTTTAAGTTATATAATTTGTGGTGATTTGGTGTTAGTGTAGCAAGTGAGAAAGGATATAGCAGCAGTACCCTCCTTCCTTCAACAGAAAGCTAATTTAAACTGAAACAGGTGCATACTCTGACTTTGGTAATACCAACATGTGTATTGAACCATTCAACACTGGTAAATGGATTTCCAGGCCCAAGGCTGGTCACAGGCTTGGCATGGATGTGTATCTGAGGGCTTTCTTCAGTGGGAGAGTCCAGTGCATTCTGATCCTTTCCATTCTCTGCATAAATAATTTGGATTAGGATCAAGAGTGTCAAAGGTCAAATGGATCAAAATATCTCTGAATTTGATAGGCTCACTGGTGAAAAAGCTTGTATAATAGGACATTAGGGGTAAAGAAGGTGGTAAAATATTTTGTAAAGAAAAAAGTTTTCATGATAAGAGAAATGATGTTATAGCATGAAGCTTTTGAATACATTGTATAGCAGTTCATGTACATTATCATAAAGTAATTTATTGCTCATTTAAATAACATATCAAAATGGTTTTCCATTGTTGAAATGGTTAGGAGCTGTTATTTTTCCTTTAGGTTTGAGGCTCAGTTGCAGGAATACTACATCATTTGCTCAGGGTCATGCTACCAATAAATGGCAGTTAGGACTTGACCTAAGGTCTTATGTCCTCCAAATCCAAGTCTTTTTCCCCATTGCCCTTGTTGCTTTCAAATGAAAACTATAAAAAATTCCAGATTTCTCTGTAAATCACTAGTTTGTATTTCTAGGAATGGCACTACCAAAGTGTGAAATTTTGTATAGTTATGTACACAAACTTAAGAACACACAGCGTTTTCCACCACTTTCTATCTGTGGTCTTCAATATTTTAAATACTTTGTGATGGAATGACTGTAATCTATGAAATTAAATTTTTGGGTTATTTTATTATCTTTAAACAGTTTATAAGAGGAGGTACACCAGATGACTAGTCTTATTAACCCAAAACTGGAACCCTTTTTCCTATTTTTTTCCCTTAGGAAATCAATGGTTTCTACACTGAAAATAAATTCCATAGTTATTCAGGGTAAAGGACAGATTTATTGGAATAACAGAACCCTGGGCTACCAATATTTAACTCAGAATATTTAAAAATAAACTCCAGTAGTAATTATGTACTAGAATAGTGTTTTAAAGATACGTTAAGCATCATATACATTATTTATATAGTATATTAGTAAAATATATTTATGTAAAAAATAAATGTAAGACATATATGTAATATGATAGTATATCCACCAAATATTATTCTCCTATTTTAAATGTTGTATTTTTAAAGTTGAATTTGAAACATGATTTGAAAAATTGAAGTAGTTTTGCTTTATAAAGGGAACTGAAAAATCTCTCTTGCAACATGAGATTTTCAAGTACTCAAGTATTTAAAAATCTCTTCATCATCACTTATTTGCATGTGAAAGATGAAATATAAGTGCAAGACTCCTTGTTAAACTACTTGTTATCTTTTGAGGATTACGTCTCTAATACTAGTTAGCTTCATTTTCCTAGCTTTAATGTTCAACTTAATATACAAATGAACTCAGAAAGCTATCTTGACATTAAAGACTTAAATCATTACTTCAGGACAAATTTTCCAAACGGCCTGGTTATTAGAATTACCTGGAACATTTGTTAAAAAAATCAACCCACCCTCCCCAGTCAGAATCCAGACTGAGAGGAAACTGTTTTCACTATTTGATACCTTTTATCATTAGATAATTTTGAGAGGTAGTTTTCAGGTTCTAACTGGTAGGGGTGGGGGAGCGGGGTGGAGTGTGCTTCTACCTGGCTAGTGCAATTTCTCAGGAACGCTTACACATATGAAACGTCAAAGGCACACCCACCTGGGGACTCACATCAAACGAATCAACACTGACAGTCAAGGGGGTGACAAACACTGCAGCCAGATGGCCCTCATCTACATTAGGTAATTTTGAAACATTGCTCAATGCCAACAATTCTTATGCCCAGCATAGATTAAATATGTGTTTCTGGATTCCATCCCCAAACACTTCTATTTTAAGAGATGTGAGTGATTCATTAATCACCCCTGGAAAAAGAGGTTAACGAGGGGCAGTGTCAAGGCTCTGGCTTAGCAGAATGGGGTTTGTAGTCATCAGAGATTGACAGTTTATCTGGTTTAGAATGGGAAAGTGCCTTAAGCCAGGAATCATGGCATATGGATCAATTATGTCACTAGAATAACTCTCAGAGCTTGAGAACAAGAGCCTGACTTTAATGTGAAGTTCACCTGAACCAGTTTGTATGCCTATTGAGAAAGTGGCCACCCTGGATTTGCAAGGTGAGCAATGGAATATTTGCAAATGAAATGAAGTATGTATAATTGATTCTGACTGAAGGAAGTGGGAACGTTATATAGTTGCTGGTAGTTTCTCATTATCTTGACTTCCTTAGTTCCAAAATATCTCTTCCTTTACAACATTTCCTCTGAGAGCGGTCTTTGGATTGCTCCCATGGCATCGTGGGAGTAAAAGAAGACTTAAAAATCAGGCTTCTGGGTTCTGTCTTATATTGATTAAATATATGTAGGAGTGATACCAGGAAAGTACATTAAAAAGAAATTGTAATGATTTTTTTTAACAAATGGAAATGTAAAATTCACTACCTTATCAGAGACCCTCAATCTGAAATATATCAAGCTGAGTATTTTACTTGCTAAAAATGCAAGTCCACTGGGACAGATCATAGATAAAATGGATTCTCAGATATTAATTGAATTAGCTTTCTGGAAGAAAAAGAAGCTGATATTAAAGTTTGCCTAGGGGAGGAAGAGAGGAAGAGTAGGAGGTGAAGGGGGAGGCCATGTGGTGGCTTTCCTGTTTGGCTACACCTATATTTGATTTTCTATTTATAAGGGGGCTAGGGAGGTTGGGGATTTTTAATTTTAGCAGTACCTTCAACACTTAAGCATGCTGGTGTGACTGGGGCAGGTCAGCAGGGCATTTCTATTGTTTAAAAAAAGAGGTAATTTATGGGAGAGGATAAATTCTCTCCTTGGAAACCTAGGAGGTCTGGTGCTTCTTAGGGCTCCTTAACAACTGTTATAGTTTTGTTATTAATTACTTTAAAGATCCCTGGAAACTATTGTGCTTGCAGATTTTGCCAACAGAGAGGCAAATACTTTCAAAGTAAGTCACCAGCTACAGAAAAATCACTTCTTTTTCTCTCAAAAGTGTTACTTTTAGATAATACCATAAAGATTTGATGAATAAGTCAGTGATTAGCAGGGAGTCTGCAGAAGGAGTTGGTTTCAAATATGCTGAGAGGGTATGTTCCCAGAATTTGTATCAGCAGGGAGTATTCTCTGGAGTTAAAGAGATTAGTATAAATATATAGAAATTATCTTTTGGACTATTACATAGGTTTGGCTAAGAAGCAGAATGTACGGATTTTACCTAAAAATCTCATGATGAAGAAATTGTAAGCTAACTTGCAAATTGTTTAACTGTGACATCTGGCTTGAGGTAAAATGGTAATGATCTAATTTTTGTTGACACCATGAATATTGGAGCAGGGGGTTTAGATGGTTAAGAATTTGTTGGTCTGTTTAGTGTGGCCTAGAAAAAGAGTTCTCTGGTTCTAGTGAGCATTTCTTTTGAAAGAATTCTTCTAGAAAGTAGAAGTGGAAGTACTTTAAAAGTCAGCTTCTGTTGTGAATCTATTCTGTAAAACAATCTAGTAACCCTTTTTCTAATTTTACCTTCATAAAATAACTACTGAATATTAATCTGGCCTCTTGAATGTACCTAACATTCTAGGTAATGCTGGTCTGCTTCCTGTTGTAAATTATTAAATTACAGTTTAGGTTAATTGTACACTGTTGTGACTTTGATATCTAGTGTGCATGATAGATCTCCTGGGTATGATCCCATCAACATTGGTAAGCCTGATAAAATTGAGTTTACTTACTATCCTTTAATAAATTAGATATTTTAAGTTGAAATACATTGCCTTATAACATTATATAGGTTTCAGGTATACATCATTATAGATAAAAAAATTGAGTTTACTCTAACTGTTAAACAGACTCAATTTCTTCTGATCTCACTAAACTGTAATGTCCTGTTTTATTTTTTGTCATGGAAAGTAAAGAAAAGTTTATTTAGAAAAAAGGTAAAGAGTAAAGACTCCCAGGTATATGGTTCCTGGGAGGAGCAAAGAGAGTCCTATAATGTCCTATATTAAGACTTCTTCCTATCAAGTTGAGAGAGCAGCACTGTATTAGTTTTCTATTGGTGCATGACAAATTCCTCTAAAACTTCCACTCTTTATGTAACATGAGGTTTCTATCAAGATATGAACCAGGGCTGCAATCAAATAAAGGCTTGATGGGAGCTGGATGTTTTGCATCTACAATGGTTTGCTCTTGGACTGGCAAGTTGGTTCTAATGATGATAGGCCTTAGTTCTCCTCGTGTGGGTCTCTCAGTAGACTGCTTGAGTGTCTTTATGACATGGTAACTGGCATCCTGCACACTAGTAATCCAGGGTGAAACAAAGCAGAAGTGACAGTGCTTTTTTACTTCTGTAGCATGTGTAGTACTGTCCTGCTGTGACTCAGTGTAGAAGAAAGCTCTCTGAGGGTGTGAAGATGAGAAGTTTCAGGGGAAATGGTTATTGGGGAAATCTTGGAAGGCTGGTTATCATAATCATTTTATAACATAACAAATACCTTATACTACATGTAGTTTATGTTTTTGTAAATTAAAGTCATGTAATTTCTCAGGCTCTATCTTCTAAATAAGAATGCTGTTTACTTTTAGTTTTTTCTTTTATGGTAGGCTCATTCCCTTCCACTCCCACCGCTTGGCATTTTTTTTTTTCTGGCTCTTGAGCTGTGGAGATCAGGTGAGTAATTTTTTTTGGCATAAGGAAAATCATTATTTCTCTCTTATTTAAAACCCTTTTTATGATGATATACTACATTTAAGATTGGTCTAAAAATCCCTGGTTCTATGTTTTTTGTCTCCTCCACTTTTCACTTTATTCTTTCTTTGACTAGCAATAAGACTATGGATTTAAAAAATCAAAAGGAATGTTTTTCAGGATTTTATGCAGTGCAGTTTTTAAATCTATAAATACAGTTTATGTTTATGCATGTCTTCTCAAGTTGTTCAAGTAGGGATATTTATGTAGTGTTATTCCTACATTCTCAGGAATATATTATAGAAATTATTACCACAGAAGATTCATTGTTTTTCTGACAGTAACATCTTCGCTGCATCATTCTTAGAGGAAATTTTCTTGACAGCAGTATTTGTGTTCTATGCCTGGAAATATCTATAAAATATATTCAAAACTCTGAAAATCTCAAAAGAAAAGTTGCCTTGGTAAAATTTTGAACTCACATATTTCTACATTTCTAGCTGTGGCAGCAACTCCACAATTATATATGTATAAATAAAAAAATGCGTGTGTATATATATATAATACTTCAAATATATGAATGGTGATTTCTGTTTCAACAAGATAAAAGGGAAGATCTTTTTTTTTCTTTCTATCTATTTGACATCAAGTGTATTCCCCATGGAATTCCCACCACCACTTCACCAGTGCGCCATCACGTCAGTCCTTTGTGCTCTTCCTGCCCTCATCCCAGTCCTTCTCCCTCTCCTCGCCCAAAAGTCTCTGATTTGTCATTGTCTTTTTTTGTTGTATTGTGTTTTTTTTTTAATTATTATTCTTTTCCCTGATCCCTTATCTCCCTCCTAAAAGTGAAACCACCGATATTTCTTTTTCCTTCTGACTTATTTCACTGAGCATAATCCTAAAAGGAAGATCTGTACTCTAAATTGTATTTTCTGGTTTTAAGAACACACCCTAAAGGTATGATAAAAGATCACTCTCTCACTGACCATCTACAAATAGCAGAATAATTATGTTCCTTAGCTATTAGGGCTAATGGCATTAGAAAAATTTGCATTGTAGTCCTATTAGCATATTCCTTGGACCATTTGGTTGATATTTTTGACATAGTATAAATGATTAAATGGAATAACTTCATGTGACTTAATATGAGACTTATAAATACATGAAATTTAGAAAAAGAGAGTTTGAGAGCAAATTGAAGATCTTTATTTGACAACTGAGCATGGTGGACATATAGCTGAATTGATGATTTCAAGTATGTGGACCTGCATATCTGAGATCATAGATTTGTGATAAGACTGCTGAAAGAGGTTTTCTAAAACAACCCTCTTTACTTTTTGGTATATGGGGTGAATCTTAAAAAAGTTTTGTTCCAAACAAGTCTACCTAGGCAGGGGTTGAATAGATTCAGCCCTAACACTGTAGTTTCTCTTAGATCCTTCTCTAGGTGCAGTTGAGATGCAGTATGGAATGATAAGAGGGGCAATCTCTTTGGAGTCAGACTACTCTTGAATCTAGGTCTCACTTTTGCTAGTTCTATGGTCTTGGGAAAGCTACTTTGTTTCACTACTTTGTCTTACTGGTGTGACTCTCTTTTTGCTTGTTTAAATGAAGGGTATAAAACACACTTAGGACCAGCTACATAATTTTTGGTGCACAGAATAAAAGGAAAAGCCAGCCTCCTTCCAAAAGCAGGAGAAAAGCTCTGATTACTTTTTATATTAAAGTTCTGATATTTAAAGCTTTTTTCCTTTATAAATATTTTATTATAAAATATAATGGTATAATCATTGTAAGTTCAGGAAATTAAAATTTTAAATTACTACCATGAATTTTGTAGTTTACCTTTTCCTTGTCTTGAAATAATAATAATACATAAAATTATAATGCACACTTACAGGCATTTTATCTCGTAGGTGGAATCTTCAGCATTTCAGAGCTAGTACATGCATATGTATTTAATTCTTACCAGAAAAGTGGGGGGAAATTGTACAAGACTAACTTTATTTTGCATTTTTGTACATGCACATCTAACAATACTCTGTCTTCAGTTTACTGATGAGGAAGGGCTGAAATGAGGATATATGCAAATAGAGTAGTGAGTTACAACTGATGCAAGTGCCATTGAACTTCACTTTCAAAAGCATGCTCAAAGTTAAAATTTTTAAGAATTTCAAGATGGGAACAGCAGAAATTTTATTTATATTTTAAAAGATTTTATTTTTATTTATGCATACAAGAACTGGGGTATATTCCAAAGGTACAGGGTGTGAGAGGATTCACCAGAAACAGAGTGGGGACCAGAACAGGCAGATCCACTGAAATGCTCTGCTGAGAGGATCAGTGGGCTAGACAGTAGATGTCTGCTGTGCCATGTGGGTTAGCTCCCTGGCCAGGGATTGAACTCACATGGCAGTTGTTGGCAATAGCTTGATAGTGCTGAGACTTTAACCCCTGTGCCGCCAGAAAGACCCAACAGCAGAGATTTTAAAAAGTGCAAGGCCCTCTGAAAGCAGGGCTCTATGTGATAGCCCTTGTGGTATGCCTGTGAAGCCCTTCCTGTAACAATTTTATAATGTGGCTCCTTAACAGAGTGCATAGTAGGTGCTCATTAAACATCTTTCCATATTCTTACCGAAAACATTAGATTCCTTCAAAACAGATATGCATGTAGACAGCATTCAGTACCTTGATGCCCAAAGAATGGTGAAAAAATACACTTGACCTATTGCTTTTTCTAGAAATTGTTTCCTCTTTATGTAACTTTGGGGACACATTTTCACACCTCCATATTTGCACACACTTCAGTCACCCCTCATCCTTTGCCATCTCTCTCATGCCGATGTCATTGTCTCTTCCTTCTCCCATCTCCTCCTCTTTCACTTGCTTCCTCTGGTAGCTAGTATATTTTTAATAGTCTTGATGATTATTTCTGCTATGCTTTGCCAGTATGTGTTCATTGGTTTTTAATAGTCCACAGGTATGTGAAACCATCTGGTTGTTCTTTTACCATGTCTCTTTCACTTTCTGACTTACTTCATTTATCATAATCACCTCAAGATCCATCAATTTTGTCCTAAAAGGCACTATTTTATTTTCTAGATAGCTGAGTAGTATTCCATTGAGTATATATTCTACAACTTCTTTATCCAGTCATCTATAAGTGGGCATTTATATTGATTTCATGACTTGGCAATTGTGGATAACATTGCTATGAACATAGGAGTGCATAAATCTTATATTAGAGATTTCTTATTCCTTGGGTAAATACCTAGCAGTGGTAGTGCTGGATCATATGATATTTTCATTTTTTTTAAAAGATGGCTCCATACCATTTCCATAGAGGTTGCATCAAATTTCATTCCCTCCAGTAGTGTATGACTGCTCCTTCTTCTCCACATTCTCACCAACATGTGTTGGTTCCACTCTTTTTGATGTAGGCCATTCTTACTGTGGTGAGGTGCTATTTCATGTTTTAAAAATATTTTTTTATATCATTGTTCATTTTGTACAGTATTTTATTTCTTCCCTCAAGTGTAGCCTCCATAATTCTTCCACCTCATTGTGATTTGTATTTTTACCTTTTTTTTTTTGTCTGAATGTCTTCTTGGAAAAGTGTCTATTTAGAAATTTTGCCAATTTTTTTATTGGATTGTTTTCTTGCTGTTAAGTTGAACAAGCATTTTATGGATTTTTTTTCAACTTAGTCCCTTGCTAGATGTGTGATGGACAAATATCTTCTCCCAGTCTGCAGGTTACCTAATTGTTTTTGTGGCACAAAGAACTTTTAGTCTGATGTAGCACCAGTTGATTACTTTTACTTTTGTTTCACTTGTTGTGGGGGCTGCAGCCCCAAAATAATCCCTGTGATTAATATCAAATAGTGTTTTACCCATGTTTTCTTTTGAGTATTTTATGATTTCAGGTCTTATATTCAAGGTTTTAATCCATTTTGAATTAATTTTGTAAGTGGAGTTAAGTGTGGATCTAATTTAATTTTTTCATGTGGTTATTCATGTTTCCCAAGATCATTTGTTAAAGCGACTTTCCTTTCTTCATTTTATGGTCATGGTCCTTTATCAAATATTAGCTGTCCACAAAAACCTTAATTCAAAAGAATACATGCACACCTATATTTACCACAGCATTATTGATAATAGATAAGTCTTGGAATCAATCCATATGCCCAAAAATAGAAGACTGGATCAAGAAAATGGAATTTATATGCACCGTGGAATATTATTCAGCAATGAAAAAGATAAACTAGGGCCATTCATAGAAACATGAATGGAGCTTGAAGTGATTATGTTCAGTGAAATAAATCAGAAGGAAAAAGAAAAATACCAGATAGTCTGACTTATAGATGAATATAGGGTATCAAGAAAAAAAAATAACATCAACAATAACAAAATAATCCACAACAAAGCAAAACAAAGATAAACAGACAACTACAAAACAGAGTTTCTGCAGGTAAGGAGGATTGGGATTAAGTCAGGGAAAGAAAGAGCACAAGGGACTCTGATGACAGCGCACAGGTGGATTAGTGATGGAAATTCTATGGGAACTATACCTAGAAAAGAAAGCAAACATTCTAAGAAAAAATAAATATAATAAAAAATATTACTTGTCCATATTTGGATTCATATTTGTGTTTATTTCTGGGGCTCTCAATTCTAATCTAATGTTTTTTTCTCTGTTTTTGCTCTGATACCTTAATGTTTTTTATTACTATTGTGTAATACATCACACAGGGAGTCTAATATCTTCAATTTCCTTTTCCAGCAGGATTGCTTTATTCTGGGTCTTCTGTGGTTTCATGTAAATTTTACAATTCTTTGCTCTGTTTCCTTTAAAAAAGTTACTGATATTTTGATGGTATTGCATTGAACCTATACATTTCTTTAGGCAATGTGGCCATTTTAAGAATGTCTATTCCTTTAATTCATGGACACAGTTATCTTTCCATTTCATGTTATCTTTTATTTCCTTTAACAGTGTTTTGTAGTTTTCAATGTATAGGTTAAGTTTAGTCCCAGGTATTTCATTCCTTTTGGTGCAATTGTAAATGGGATATTAAAAAAAAAACCTCTTTCTTCTAATTCATTGTTTATATATAGAAATGCTGATTTTTGTGTATTAATTTTTTATCCTGACACTTTATTCATTTATAATTTTTAGTAGTTTCTTTTCAGTAGAGTCTTTTGGATTTTGAATGTATATTATCATGTCATGTGAAAATAGTCATAGTTTTACTTTTCTTTTTTTTTTTTTAAACTTGATTTCTTTCATGTCTTTCCTCACCTTATTCCTCTCCCCACCCCCCCAGGACCTGGCAATACTGTGTTAGACAGTAGTGGCAAAAGTGGGCATTCTTTTGTTGTTCCTGATTGTAGGGAAAATAAAGTTTCACTATTGAGTATAATATTGGCTCTGAGTTTGTCATATACGGTCTTATGATGTTGACATAAATCCCATTTATTCCCATTTTTGTTGAAAAATTTTATCATAAAAGGAATCTTGTTGAATACTTACAGGGTGTCTATTGAAATGTTCATGTGATTTTTATCAACCTCTCTGTTCTTATGGTGAATGACACAGGTCGATTTGTGTATGTTGAACCAAGCTTCCATACCTGAAATGAAACCTCTTAGATCATAATGTATGATTCTTTTAATATATTGCTTGATTAGATTTGCTAAGATTTTGTTGAGGATTTATTTCATCTATGTTCATTAGAAATATTGGCTGGGGCCTCCCTGGTGGCGCAGTGGGTTGAGCCACACACTGTGAAGCAACCGCAGCACAGGAGTGAGAGTTCGATCTGTGGTCAGGGAGGGGACCCTCATGGTGCAGCAGACCTCTCCTGCCTCACCCACTGCTCCCCTCAGCAGTGTATTTCAGTCAATCTGCCTTTTGTGCTCCCCACTCTGTCTCTGGTGAATCCTCTCACCCTCCTGGCTTCTGGCCTGTACCCCAGCTCTTAGGTGCATAAATAAATAATTTTATTTTTTTAAAGAAATATTGGCCTAAATTTTCTTTTTTTTCTTTTTCCTTTTGCACTCTACTTTGCTTGGTTTTGGGATCAGGGTAATGTTGAGCTCATAAATGTATTAGGGAGTTTTCCACTCTCTTCAGTTTTTTTTTGAAGCATTTGAAAATGATAGGTATTAGGTCCCTTTTGAAGGTGTGGTATAATTCACTAGGAAGACTTTTGATTATTCTTAATGTCTACTCTTATGATTGGTCTGTTTAAGTTTTCTGTGTTGTTGTGGTTCAATCTTGGAAGGTTTTATGATTTTAAGCATTTGTGTACTTCTTCCAGATTGTCCAGTTTGTTTGCATATAGTTATTCATGATATTCATAGTAGAGTCTTATGATCCTTTGAATTTCTGAGGCAACTGTTGTAATTTTGTCTACTTCATTTCTGTATCAATTTTTCTAAGAGAAGGAATTAAAGCATACTTTTCACATTTTTAGAAACAAATTGAAATTCTTCTGCACTTCTGTATTGATTCAGCCACTATGATTGGCTTGCTCAGTAGATGAAATAAGGGGCTATTTGTTGTGATTTGTGAAGCCTTGCAATTCGTCCTCTCTTCCTCAAATCTCTTTCCACTATTCACTTGTCACAGTGCCTCCAAGTTCACCATTAGAAATTCTTTCCTTTGGGTTAAAGTGCTGTCCTGTTTTAAAATACTGTAGGTAAAATTGCTGTGTAACTAACCATAAAGTGGTTTTGTTCAAATCTCTTCAAGTGTTTTGAAAAAGAAAAGAGCAGTCAGAATTCCTATGGAAAGTATTTTGACTTTGACAGTCTCATATTAAGTCAGAATTTAGTGGAAAAATAAAAAAGACTTTTAGGAAAGGACCTGAAGGAATGAGTGATAATTCTGATCAAGTCCTTTTGTGTTTTTAGGGTATAGTAAATGCTTCCTTCAAAAGTCAACTTTGAAGAGTTGTGGATTATATCAGGTTTTGTTGGTGGTAAATGCTAGGAATTGCTTATTTTGACTGAGGTGGGTTAAAAAGAAGACTGATTAGTTTTATAGGATTTTGATCAAGCTACTCGTCATATTGGAGACTGTTTGAACTGAATGTTCTTAAAATGTATGTTCTGCACCTCAGATTTTCTAAGTGAATGCTCTTGTATTTTTCTCTCTCTTCTTTCAAGAATGCACTTGTATTTCTTTCTTTCTTCTGTCCCTAACTTTTTTGGGCTTTTCCCAAACAGACTCTGTAGTTTATTAGTGGGCAGAGTGTGCTCAGGAGACCTCACCTAGAGCTCTACTTATAAATTAAGCCATACTGTTTGGGGAAAACATATGACATACAAATAAACTTGGAAAGTTAACAGATTAATCAACTAACTTAAAAATTAGAATAGTGTTTTTCCTTGGACCAGCTCTTACCTAGGGGCTTTACAATTGTTACCTCATTTATTTCTTATTATAGCCATTTGAGTTAGATTTTTATCATTCCCATTTCACAGATTAAAACCTCATATATAGATGATAATTATTATTGTATCAATTAAAATAGGTTTATTATATAGTATTCAATTGTCTTAATAATTATGACAATAACTTTAACAAACCATATCAAAACTCAGTGACTTTCAAAGAAACTATGTGTCAGTAGTTTTGTTCATGGGGCTGTGGGTTGGTTGTAATTTTGCTGGCATCATTTATATCTCCCACTCAAATTTTCTAGTTTTCCTTGGACAACTACGTAAGGGCTATTTTTCTTATGGCATCTCACAAAACCACAGACCAAATGACTCAAACACATTTAAGGTCTCTGTTCGTGTCATAAGCACTAACATTCATTCATAATAAATGGCCAAAGCAACACCAATGTCAAAAGGGCAGTGAAGTATATTTTACCACAATGGGAAGGTACTACAGAGTGATATAGCAAAGGATATAGATATATAATCTTATTATGGGGGGTTGGGAACAATAAGCCAATCAACATCTAGTTGGGAGTAGGGTATTGATTAGGGACAGAGATAGAGAAAGTGAACTATGGTGCATGGCACATTGAGGAGCAAGTCTGGCCAGAGCAGCAAAAGGGAACTAGATAGGTGGGCATGCCCAGAAGGAAAGCAGCATCTTCCCATCTCTTTTTCTCTGAGGCTGAGTCAGAGTGTCTACTTTACAAATTTACTTATGGCTGTCACAGCAAATAAGGAACCATGCAGAGAGAACAATGGCAGCACAAGACCCCAGTGTCCATTTTAAACCACTGCATTATCACAACCAGAGGAGTAGTAGGTGAGGGTTTGTGGTCACTGCTAATCCTCAGCGGATTTTATGATGCTCATTAAAATCCTGGCTGGAGTTTACTTCACTGTGGCACAAATAATATTCTAAGTAGCTTTACTAAGAAATCCCTCTGCTCATAGAAATGAGGATGCTTCTTAATTTAAAGGGTATATTTTGGATTAGAATCCAGCCATTGGTTCCATTGGGATTTTATCATGACTGTTTCTGGAAAAGAGCTACTATTTTATTGTCTCAACTGCTACAGACAGTGTAAAGTTCTAACAAAATTAATAGCACATCCCCTAAACTTCCTTGAGTTTGTAGCTTGGGGATGTATTCTAACCTCTCAGAGGAGGGATGAAATTGGAAAAAGGTGTCAGAGCCAGATTAAAATAACTGGGAAGCCATGATAAGAAGTTACACTTTATGTAGGATTACTGAAGGGGAAGACAAGATGAAGAAGTAAAATATTAAGGTTAAATTTTTAAAAATATATCTCTGATAGCATGGGAAAAATATATTTGGGAGAAGGGAGAAGGGGCAGGACACCAATTTGGAGTTTATTTTGATGTTTTAGGCAAGAGACAGTAAGAGCAATCACATTCTCATTCGTTGGAGCACCCTGTTTTGGATATCCTTTTGAGACCATCTGTTCCTAATGTTTTCTACTACTTTCGTTTCTAAAATAACAAAATTCTGGAGGGCTTTACTTGGAAATACCATCTGATTTTCAGATTTATGCTATTTATAAAAATGCTTTCTAAAATGCTTGCTGAATTAAAAAAATTGTCTATAAGCAAACTGCTTGTTTTCTCTCTTTGGTTGTTGTTTATGGAAAGAAAGAAAGAAAAAAAAGTACCTTGTAGTATCCCCAAGAAGAAAGATGCCTTATTAAGACTGAAGTCTATTTGACAGAAATTGACAAAATGTTTTTTAAATTGTATATATATATATTTTATTTTAAAATTGAGGTGACAATGGTTTATAAGATTGCATGTCATTCAAAGGCATAGGATTACACCACTTCAGATGCATGTCACCATACCATACCATACCATACCATACCATACCATACCATACCATACCATACCATACCATACCATACCATACCATACCATGGCACCCATAATCCTCCAGTCTATATCTATATCTTTCCCACTTTACTATCTCCCTTCCCCTTTCTATTTTGTAGCCTCAGCCCCATAGTCAGATTCCTAGGGTTTTTTTTTTTTTTAATTGGTTTGGTTTGGTCTAACCTGTTTCTCTACATTCCATATTTTGTCAATTTCTACGATATTTTGTATGAGATTGAATGGAAGCCATATTAAGTTATAGAGAATTATCATCTTAACTAATGAACCATGAATATAGTATGTACCTCTGTAATTATTTTTTCAAATTTTCCACTGGGGAAAAAGAGGGACTCAGATTTATAAGGGATGACATACCCTTGGTTTTGCTTGCTGTGGCTATTTCCTTCTTGTTTACAAGGAAGCACCATCCCTGTCAGGAAGGGAAGAGGGGTGTGCAGTGCAAAGACAAATTTGCTGTCAGCTTGTCAAACACATGTGGAATCATACACAGAGCCCTTTCATTCAGGATAAAGCAATATATTCCCCACCATGTGCTGGTCAGACTGTGGCAGAGAGTGAGAGTATGGTTTCTGTTTTTATTGCAACTTGTTCAAGGGTCTGCGCCCGACCCTGATATTTGGCATAAGGGTCTCCTCTTGGGTCATTTCTCTCATTTTAAAAGACTGTCCTCATGCTTGGCAGTGCTATCCCAGGCGTGGTGATCCAGCTTAACCCCAGGACTCTCAGCTGTTGTCTAGCATGCAGATGCTTTGCTGCTGCACTGAACTAAAGTCTGCTAAACTGTAACTGCTATCTTTTTACATATAGAGGTTGTGGAGTTTCCAGGTAGGTGATCTCCCATTTCAGGGGTCTCCTGCTATGTGAAAACCTTTTGCCTAATTTTTCATCTCTTAATATGAGTGTGTGTCTCTTTCAACTATGACTGATTAACCTCATATTGTGGATCATGGGCTTTAGTTGATTCTGGGAAGTTGTGTTCCTTCCTTACCACTAGCTTAACCTTAGTTTTGGTATTTTCTGCTAAGCAAACTGAGAACCCAGTCTTATAGAGCAGAGCATTTTTTATATCAGGTTGGAAAAGAACTACGAAGCATCACCTTGTCACCTGACAACCTCCCCACATCTTTGTGCTTTGGGAAAAAAAATCTAATCGATGAATCTCTAAATGTCAGGTCCTCATTTAATAACCTAATCATTTTGCAAGTTGTTCATCCCTTATAATAACCTAATCTTGTGGTAAGAGTCAATCTTTTGTCTGTAGCTGCTCATTTTGTTCCTTGGTGTCATTTTCTTCCAAATATTTATCTCAATAACTGTCTTATAACCTGCATGGGTGAGACCACTTCTTTGGTCTTTTGTCACTTTTCCTAAAACATAGGTCATTGAGTATGGCATAAAAAAATGAACAGTGAACCCAATGGCTTCATTTTTAGTGTCAGCTTGTGTGTGATGATGGGAAAGTATTTCAAAGCATTAACCTAAGCCACCTAGGGTTCATATTATCAAATTATTTTACTTAAGACCTAGAAATCTTTCCCTTCCCTGGTCCAAAAAGATAGACATGAGTCACCCATAAATGCAGGCTCTGAACATTCCACTATTAGGCTAAAAAAAAAAGTTGATGACTTAAAGGAGGAATGATTGAAAGTATATTGTCAGGATTTGAAAACTCCTAGCTAAATGCTGTCATGAGTGGGGAAGAGTAGGAGAGGAGAGGCAGGGTACTATATATAGACAAGTTTATAAAGGGGTAACATTTCTGAGACAGGGTCAAATGCTTCCACATACCATTTTTTTTTTAGTTGTATTCAAAACAATCACCCACTCCATTCATTCATGATGATTTTTTTTCTATTTCTGGAGCCAAACCCAATTGCCTTTGAGGAAAACTTTAGCTTCTCAATCAATAGGGCAGAATCTTTGCAGTAGTGCTTTTCTCAATTCACAGCTGAGTAAAATGTGACCATTTGGGTTTATAAAATTATGGTTGCTTAGGATACAGCTCAGGGGGATAGAAGTCTCATGTGGTCATACTGCATTACTCTTAGGAACTCTCTAATTGAACATTCCAAATTGTTCTCTCTTTCTGATGGATGTGGCATAAATTGCCAGAGGTTGGGTTGGTAAGAAAGATCATTTGTATTCTGTTGCTACCTGATAACAACTTCTGTCATGTTTTTCTTCTTTGTTTTCATAAGGTTATACATTTCTTAACTTATCATGATTCACTTAATAGTACATGCATGAGTCTAAGGATGATTATTGCCATAATTCTATAACTCAGCTGTCCCAGCTATTTCTGGTACATGCAGTTTAAAGAAATGCATAAAGATATGTTAATTTTATCCATGATGATTCTACCTTTTAGACAAGTGTATATAAAGGAAACTGTCCTTGTACTGGAAGAAGAGGCTATACATATTCTTGGGACATAATAGTCACTGTAATGACAGACTCAAAGGAAATAAACCTATAATAGCTTGAAGCTCTCTTATCAGCTATTGGATTCTTTTATTTGTGTGGAAATTAGACTTTTTAATACCAACTGAGTACTTGGCTAGTTAATCTATGGAGCAATTAGAGCATTCCTACTGAATGACCTCTATAGTTTCAATATACTGTATCTTCTTAAAAATGTCAAAGGGATACAATTTTATTGGGACAGTAACTCCCCTGAAAGTCTTTTGGGGAATAGTAATCCTACCTGGAGGAATTGAATAATCCAGATGATATAAAAATTTGCCCCTAACTTTGTAAATAATGTAAGAGAAAAAACATTTAAATTCCTTAGCTTAAATTATTGCAGATAGAATTATCGTTGTATTTTCTTTTGACCAAAAAGTGGGGAATCTATACCATGATCAATATTTAATTTTGTACGTGGATTAAGAAGGAGTGGGAGTAGTTAAACAATCTATATCTAAGCAAAATTAAAAAGCTACCTGACTGTCAAAGGCAGATTTTAAGAGTTGTTGAGATGTGTTAGCTTGGTCCAGTCTGGGAAATGTTAGGCCATGGTTCTAAAGTGCCTTCTTATAGTACTTTAGTTATCCTTGTTTTCTTCACAGTTACATCTTATTAGAGTCTTGAATGATTCTATATAATAATCTCCTAATAGATGATTCTAAAATTAATGAGGTAAAATCATACTGGGAAACACTCAAACTGAAAATTATGTCAGCTTCTAGAAGAATTAACAGTAATGGTGACAATCCGGATACTCTTGATGATCTCTTCTATAGATTTACTTGAGAAAGCATCAAAAGGGATTGAGAGTAAATAATTAAAAGTCATCACATCCCTAGAAAAAGACTGAAATTCTAGAGCCAAGGTTTGGTTTTAGGTTAGATGTGGTTTTAAGCCTGTTTAAGGATTAGTAACAGTGATCACTAATGGGTGATCATACTTTTAAGGCAGTGAACATATTTCTAAGGTTGACATCAAGTTCCTGCTTCTGTAATCATCAGAAAATATGATTTCAAGGCTGATGTCAACTTACTCTCACCTCTGTAATAAATGAGCATTTCTCAATGCTCTATAGGATAAAATTTTGCTTTGACCAGCATAGACTCTTATTACTTAAAACAAGCATAACATTTATCATTGCACTTTTAGTTTTAGACTTAAAATAGTTGTCTCAATCTTTGATTGGGTTTTGAAACCAATACTACTCATAGGATCACTGATAAATGATAGGATAATGAAGTTTTACTCATGGTAAAAATTTCAGACATTAAAGTTCAGAGTTAGTTTTCAGAATAATTTTCCACTCAGGATCTCTGAGGACAAACACATGTCTATATAGGATGTAGACCTTGCCATGTGTGACCAAAGAGGATTGATAAAATAAAAGAGGATCTCTGAGACAAAAAGATTGAAGATGGAGATTTCTGCGACAGAAAAGAGTTTTGGAACATTAATGTTAGGTGCTTTGTGCCTTCCCACTGTCTCATGCAGGGAGCAGGAAATAGTCTACATGCTCATCCTTTCCTGAAGTTAGGGTTCCAAAGACATCTCCCTTTGGGATTAGAGGTATTGAATATAGGCACTGGCACTAGCTTCTTGTCTGGGACTCTAAGATGCAGAACATATTGGTGCAACCAAACCCTGGAATTGAGAGGAGGGCACAGATAATTGGCAGAATGTCCCCCTGTCAAAAGAAGGAAAAGGTAGGTCTTAGGTTCCTGAAGTCTGAGCCCATCATTGTGGATATGAGTAGGTTTTCTTGATGTCTAGAGTAGACTAAAGTAAGTATCTGGGGTGGAAGACTGGCTTGTTACCTCTAAGACTGTCCAGTAGCTTGAAGAGACACTTTGTGGAGTAGAATATTAACTGGGAATTGAGGTAGCAAACTCAGCCTCTTCCCTGACACTAAGAGGCTATGGAAAGACTTCCCAACTGGATGCTCAGTTATCATCAAACCTGTCATAAAATAGAGCCAGCGGCTGGGTGCCACCAACACTAGAAGCCAGATCATTGGGAACACCAGCAGTCAAGGCCTAAAGAAAGGGATTTGTGGACCAGCTGTACAACCACTCATATAAGCAGACTGTTTTACTGACTTACTGTCAGGATGAACCATGGGTTGGTTCATCTGGGAGTTTAGAGTTTAAAAGGCACAGGGGGGGAGAAACCTCAAAGAGAAACTTTTGAGTGGTGACTGAATTGTGTGAATTGTGAATGGTGATAATACTTGATATTTCACTGAAAGAGAAGGTCCAAGTTTTAAACTTCCCTTACATGTGGATTCTTAAATTCTTGAACCCTTTGGTTATGAATTCTTGGATTACTGAAACTATGCAAGAGAAAAAAAGAAGTGTATTCTTTTTCGTGTGTGTGGTATTTCAGGTTTCAGATAGTTTTCTTTCTTTACTGTCAAATAAACTTAAATAGTAGCATTGAAAGCTATTTCCTTCACGTTAGACATTAATTTTGCTTGTGAATTTATAATTTCTAACCCTTAAACACTAAGCACAACACAAACCTACCTCACGCTGCTGACAATTGATTTCTTTAGACAGCTAAATTCAATCTTGATTTTCCTTCTGAATATTGACCAAGATTTTGCTTCCCAGACCACAAGCTCTCTATCGTAGCATTTCTTTTAATTCAAAGTCAAGTCTTAAAATGTTTATGGTGTATACAAACATACATGCAAACTTACATTAATTATTTTAATTATCATTGCTTATGTGTTTTTATAGCTAGATTGAGATAAATTATTCCAACTGCACTCAAATTAGTCTCATTTAGTTTACTTCATGAATAAAGGTCGGTTGCTTTAAGGCATAGAAATCATAAGTGTGATTATAAATTGTAATCTGGCCTGTAGGTAAGGCTTAATATGCTTTAGACAGGAAGAAAAAGAATTTGATGATTTCGAAGAATTTGAAAATTCTGTTTTTATTGTTAATCTGCAAACTTTTGGACTTTGTAAGTTGAGAAATTTATAGAGAATATACTGGTAATTCAGTTTCCTAATCTACAGTGTTTTACTGTAGAAATGAGAAGGGGGGCAAATAGACTGTTCAGTAGGTGCATGGCTAAATTCGCAATGGAAAGCATGGTCATGCTTAAGGTACCAGTAAAGAATCATCTGCCTCTACCACCTAAGAGAATTTTGAACTTGAACTTGCAAACAGAGCATTCTTACAGAAGCTGTATGATTTTATATCACTCTGAAAAATTAAAAATGAACTATTTACTCTCGTCCATACTTAGATCTCTACAGAACCTAATTTGGCTCTTGATTTGGCAGACAGAATTCCTCCATTGTGAAATTTGGAAGGATCTTCAGGGTATCTTACCTAAAAGCATGTAATGAAGACTTTCAAACACAGACATTGTCTTCCAAAAGTGACTTGTAAGTGTGAGGAAGAGGAGAATTTGCCTGTTTCTAGTTGCTTGTTTTGCCTATTTTCAATGCATATATTTTGGTGTATATTGGGCTGGGGAGCTTCTGATTCTCATGAGAATAATAATGAATGAATTACATTTCTTTGGGAAGCCACAACAAGGTTATATTCTTATTTAGTATATGCATAGCATCTTACTGGTACTTGGCATGAAAGTATGATGGATTATATAGATATCATTTATTTATTATAAGATTTTATTTATTTATGCATGCAAGAGCTGGGGTACACGCCAGAGGCACAGGGGTTGAGAGGTTCACCAGAGACAGAGTGGGGAAAAAAACAGTTGGAAATACACTGCTGAGGGGAGGAGCTGGTGAGCAGGAGGGGTCTGCTGCACCATGTGGGTACCCTCCCTGGTGGGAATTGAACTTGCACTGGTGTGGCTGTGGAAGCCCTACAGTGTGGCACTCAACCCCTTGAACCACCAGGGAGGTCCCTATGTAGATTTTATTTACAGAGTTAAGATAACAAGTATACTTTTATGTATTAACTTATCTACATAATGTGCAGTTATTATAGAAATTTTATAGATATGTACTGGTATATAGAAAAAAATTACTTATTTTACACCACCCAGAGATAACTGCTATTAATAATTGTATGTGTTTGCAAATATGTTCATATATATAATTGGAATCATATTTAGTGATATGTGTATTGAGAAGATGATCTGGTATGCTGCTGCCATCCTCATTTATGATATTTCATTTTACATTTATGCTGTAACTATTTTTAACCAAGTTATACTATGGTAATGTCTAATGTAATGCTAAGCATGACATGGATGTCAGTAAGTTGTGATATATTTATGGATGACTCTTCTCCCAGTATAATCCTACTTTATTTTTAATGCTCAAAATGTAGTCATTATTGCATAAATTTGTTTTCTAGTAACTTCTATCGAGGAACTCATTTGCATCCCAAGGGCTTTCTCTAGTAAGAGCACTTAGAGATGGAAGTTGGGCATGATTAAATAATAACTTCTGTCATTTTGTGATTTGAATTTTTTGATAATTGGTCTTGTTTCAGGTACATCACTTAAGAATTACTTGTGGAATGAAGTTTAGTTTGCATCTTTATGAATCTGATCACTTACAAACACACTAACTCATTGCTTTCCTTGTTAGGCTCCTTCTTACCTTATCCATGAATTACATATGGAAAGATGTCAAATGATTCCATAGTTGCAGTGCACTTGAATTTTGGTTAGAAAAGAAAACAGGGTCATTTTTAGGCCACTATGACTGAAAATTAAAATGAACAAAGTTCTGAGAAAAGAATAAAAGAACAATAATATGAGCATTTATGGTCTTTATGAAATTGAAAAGGAAAGGCTGTCTCAGAAAACAATCCAATTAAACTGTGAGACATGAGATAAGCTCTTTAGAGGCTGACAGTTATTGTAATTCTCAGACAATTCAATTTTAGTTAGAAATAAATGGTGAACCTGTTGGTTTTGTCACATAAAATACAATCGGGCAGAATTTTCTACTATGCTCTTCCAGTATAAATTTCAAACTACAGTAAAATTTCCCAAGAAATGTAATATAAAATTGGATTTTAAAATTATGCTTTCTTTGAGTGTGCATCTGTCTTCCAGCAATTTAGCTAATCTATATTAGAATGTAATAACTTGAGTCAACAATGCTGATGAGTGCATTGTACGTACAATCACACAGTGATAAAGAGATGTGACATCTGACATTTTTTGTGAAATAGAATTCCACTTTTTTCTTCTATAATCTAGATAAGAAATAATGAGAACATGCTTGTAACAGACATCCTCCTCTCAGTGATTTCTTTCCTATGTACCAGTTATAATTTTTGTTTAGTTCCTATGTGTTTTCTACCTGTAATTGACTCAGTTTTACTCTTCGGAATAAAAAGATTTTCATACAATTTTCAGAACCCCATGATATATTTTAATGATTGAAAGAGAAGTAAAGCATAAACAGTAAGATCGAGAATCCTTTTTGTCTTCTGCTCAGGTTTCATAAATTTCTCCTACTATACTGTATAGGGAGAAAACTGTAGGTCCTTGGTACTAACACAGAAACTAGCTTCAGGACAATTTGGGTGCTTCATGGAGACCACAGGCAGCAGGGTCATAATTTAACTTGAAAATGTAGGAGGGCCTCCCTGGTGGCACAGTGGGTTGAGCGCCTCACCGTGGAGCATCTGCTGCACAGTGGTGCGAGTTCAACCCCTGGCCAGGGAGTGGACCCACATGGCGGGCAGACCTCTCCTGCCTTGCCTGCTGCTCCCCTCAGCCATGTATTTCAGTCGCTCTGCCTGTTCGGCTCCCCACTCTGTCTCTGGTGAATCCTCTCATCTCCTGTGACTCTGGCCAGTACCTCAGCTCTTGTATGCATATATAAATAAATGTTTTTTTTTTTAAAGAAAATATACATGACAAGAACATTCTGACTATTTTAAACATGAAACATAACTGTTTTTGTTTTTCTTCCTTTAATTCAGTGTATTAGACAGATGTGAAACAAATATTTTAAGTTCATAGCAGACATCAAATTGCTTTGTAAAAAAGGAAGGATGATAGGGTTTGAGGGCACAGGTAGAATGTCCTGGAGAAACTGGAGGGAGCATGGGATGCAGACTAAAGGAGAAGGAGATCTGTGGGTACTGCTTATAGGGGGTACTGCCCTTGACCAAGTTCTAAATAAAGATGCGACCAAACTATAAAGTGGAGGCTGTATGAGTAGGGAGGCAACACCTCAGCAGATTCTGTGGCAAGGAAACGGCATAGGGTGGTTGTGACTGAAGTGACTCAAAGACCAGCTCACCATCCTGACTTATTTAGGTAGGTGACCAATGGCTAGTGTGGTCTTCAGTTTGCACTGATGTTAGATAAGGCTATGGAACCTTGGTTCAACTATGGGAGTATGTAGGCGTACCAAGAATACCTTGAGTGAATTTTATGTTGCCCAAAATTATTTTGCTTTATAGTTAATAGAAGTGATTTTTCTTTCATGTGAGTTTATTGACTGAGATTTATATTGCCTACATTTAGATGACTTTTCCATGCATTTATCCATGTGTACCCATTCTAGTCTCATCCTGTTCAAATGGTAAGCACATTTATTTGCCTGTTTCAACCTGAACATTATTTGAACAATCTTGCTCTCTGGAGTTTACCAAAGATTTGACCTTTTATGGTAATAATTCAGCAGCTTAAGGAAAGTTCACTGGGGTAAAAGTTAATTTTATGGCTGAACTTTCTGATCTATTTTACATTTTTAGGCCTGTCTTTAATGAAACTTAACTTTAAGTCTTAATTTTTAAACAATTACTCTTTGTAAAGACTATAGAGAAATAGATTGCTCTTATTATCCTTTATATTCTGAGATCAAGGTATACCCCTCATCTCCTCCCCTTTTTTGGGCAGCTTTGAAATTTGAGAAATCTAAAAAAAAAAAAAAAACAACTCTTGTCTCTCGAAAAAAATGTTTGTATATACTGATTTCTGTACTAACATCTATAATTTAACAAAATGATTATTGATTATGTGTTATTAGAATTTAGTATTTTAAAATATGATTTGAAATATCGCTAATAAAATATGGCTGCTATTGTATTGAAATATCTTTGAAAAATTTCCCCTTTTACTTTCTTTGCAAGGAGATACAAGATTATTTGTTTGAAATAGAAATTGAAGTAGACTCCAATAATGTTATTATTATTGTAACTTAATATACGAACCTAAGAATGGATAGAGTCAGATGGTGAGGGATACTCTACCTAGAAAAACCTCCCTTCTCTAACAATAGAAGTTCTCAGGTCCCAACTAAAGTGTAATTTCCTATGAGAAATGTAAGTCTCCTAGACTTAAGTGGCCTGTTTGGCCACCATTACAATTACCTGCAGTTCTGCAGTCCCTCAAGGTCAGAACTGCCCTTCAGAAAACTGGTCAGTCAGTTATAGGAACTAAACCTTATCAAATCAATCAAGAGCAGGAAGCTCCATCACCCTGGGAAGGGTATGCATCAAGAGATATGACCAGGAATGCCCTGAGGACTGAGGACTGATACATAAACTTACTCTGGACTCACACACCACTAGGTTTGACTGGGAATAAATAACCCAGGAGGCTGAGAACTGATGTATGACAAAAGACCCCTGAAACTCATCAGTGGAATGCTTTACTGATAAGATTAGAACAATGGCCTGGGATCCAAGGGTGTGGTTTCAAATCCAACATTTGGTGTTCTAGTGGATAAAAAATTATCTGGTCAGCAGATTCATATCCCCTGAAGCCCTAAATGAAAAATACCCATTATTTTTTTTTTTTTTTACTTCCACCCATTCTTTTTTCTTTGTCTTCCTACCCCATCTAACTGATGTATGATTTCTCTCTCAGTAAAAAGGCCAGGACTCTGCTTGTTCAGCAGCATCCTGCATCGTGCATTCTGTTCCATGACTCCTGTCTGTCTCTTTATCAGTGTGGTGTTGTGTAATGCAACACCCAATCATTTCAGCCTTATTTGTCATTCCATAGCTGTTGTTTTCTCTATTCTCATTTCACACTCTGTGGTGGTAGGAACTACCACACAACCTCCTTCCCTTATCTTTCCATCAGAGAGAGACACTAACTCAAAAGGATACAACCTGAGTTGGGACCATTACCTGGGGGACAGGATGCATCTGCGTGACTTTCTTTGCTTGATCACAGTTCAGTTGAATAGAACCCCAGAGTTCCTGAGTGAAATGGGTTACTTGTTTTTTCTCCATTGCAAGTCTGAGCCTACTGGAGAAAGTGCCTTTTTTCTACATGGAGACTTATTTGTCTCCAGGGAGAGCTAATGTTTGTCACTGAGAAAAGTGCTTATTTAATTGGTTCCCTAGTAAGGGAATCAGCAGGCTTGCCACTATCACAGGAGGGAAGTTTGTACTTGAATTGGGGAACACATGTTTGCTTTGGTTAAAGAACTGCAATAGGATAGGGGTAATACCACTGTTTACCATCTAATCTAAGGGAGAAATTGAGAATAGATTTTTTTATGTTTGAAGTAGGAATTACGTAGGCAGGAATATGAGCTGGAGGAGGAGAGGCACTTTAAATATTATAGGATAAGAGAATTATTATAGGAAGTAGACTGTATAAAGTTGAGAAGCTGGGCAAGTCAAGACCTAGAGAGTTTCAGGTTTAGAAAAGAAATGACTGATTGGTCCATCTGAAAGACTAAGCAGGTCTAGCTAAGGTGGGGCTGTGATATGAAGATTCAATGGCAAGACTTTGTCTCTGTGTGGTCATTGTCTCTGGTGGATTTTTAGTCATGTGTCTGGTGGTGGGCCTGTGGTCAACATCTGGGGAGGTGAATTCAACAGAACAGGAAAGTGAGGAACTTGCTGTATATATTTGCATCTGTTTTTCTCTGTATCTGTCAACAATGACCTCAAAAAGTAATGGTCACTTGTTTACTTCATCCTTTCAAATTTCTTGCAAATTCTTCCTTGGTGCAACCTACATCAGAAACATACAAGCAAGGTAATCTTGGGAAATGTAGTTCAACAGTGCAAACCCCTGTATTAGGGCTATGAACTGGAGGGTAATGGAGTTGATCAGAAGCAGAGGGAAATATGAGGTGGTCATTCTCCTTGTGAGGATAAAGGCCTGTGTCCTCAGGTGCTTCAGATAACTGACCCATAGAAAAGTACAGATTAGCCAGTGTTGACTTTGTTTCTCCAACACTGGATTTTTTTTTGAATTTTCCTTTAATAAAGAACTTCTTTTTTTTTTTCCCAAAGATTTATTTATCATACAAGAGCTGGGGAACAGGCCAGAGTTGTGGGAGGTGAGAGGATTCACCAGAGACAGAGTGGGGAGCAGAACAGGCAGATGGACTGAAATATACTGCTGAGGGGAGCAGCAGTGAGGCAGGAGAGGTCTGCTGTGCCATGTGGGTTACCTCCTGACCGGGGATTGAACTCGCGCTGCTGTGCTGCGGATGCTTCACAGAGTGGCACTCAACCCGCTGCACCACCAGGGATGCCCTAATAAAGAACTTTTTAATTACATTGCTATCTAATAGGTCACCTTCTGGAGACCAAAAGGACAAAGTAGCAAGGAAAGAAGGGAAGTGGGATTGCGTATTAGTTGATTATTATTCTGTTAGTAGTAGAATTAAGAACAGTTTAAACAGACAGGGGTTTATTTTTGCATAAGGTAAGAAATCTGACTGAGGTTTGTCCTGGGCTTGTGCAGAGGCTCAGTAAAGTAACATCATACTAAGGTCCTTTTGTCCTTTCCATGTACTATTTCCAGGATGTGGATTTTTGGTGCCTGGCCCTTTGACTCATGGTTATCAAATGACTGAGCTCCAGGCATTACTTCTGCTTTTAAGATAGGAAAAAGGAGAAAAGAGCCAGAAACTTTCTCCTATCATGAAGAAATCTTCCCAGAAACATGCTCTCCAACTTCCTCTTTTATCCTACTGGTGAGAATGGTGTAACATGGTTAACTCTATTCTACAAGGAAGGCTGGGAAAAGACCTTATCTGGCAAAAGGAAAGGCATTGCCATGACTTTGTAAATTGATTTTGAATCAAATCCTGCTGGTCCCCAGCAGGAAGTAGCCTGGCTTCACTGATATTTAAGTGAACATAAAATGGTTGTTTTAGTTGTAGAGGTA
Source organism: Galemys pyrenaicus (assembly GCA_019455555.1). NCBI lineage: Eukaryota > Metazoa > Chordata > Mammalia > Eulipotyphla > Talpidae > Galemys > Galemys pyrenaicus. Next base: position 60,100 of record JAGFMF010012218.1, read on the forward strand.
AGAAATGGTAGTGTTTTGTGTGTGTGAATATTGAACAATGTCTATCACAAGATATCTTGCTGTCCCTCATTTCCTCCTAGGTCTCAGTGGAGAAGGGAGCGTCTACCTATAGTCTAGACTGTAATGGAGTGTCTCTGTTGGTTGTTAGTAGCAATAGAGTTTAGAGAACCATAACCTGGAGGTCCTGGTTAAAATTTTATCTGTTGTGGAGAAAAAGAAACCAAATCTTTTGAATACCATGACAATTAACAAATGACATCCCTTAAAATGGAAGGGGTGATAGGATTGTCATCTGGATTATTAAAGATTATACTTGTCTGTTTTATGTTAGACCCTTCCATAAAGAGGCAAAGTTCCTCGAGGACAGTAATCTCTTTTTTTTAAATCTGTGTCCTGGTGTCCAGCACTGGGTTCAGAGTGAATACTGTTTGTTAGAAGAGTGAACTCTCCCAGAGAGCCCTTGTAATGGGTCACAGGAGCCTGTGGCCACACATTTGTAGGAGATGGGTGCTTAAAAATTCCATTGCACAGGCACTGGTGATTTAAAAAGCAATATATTCAAAGTTTTTTCAGGTGCTTCCAGTGTGTAACAAGGCTGTAAGACACTGCAATAAAAACATTTCAGTTTTTTTCTTTTAAATTACTCCCTGAAGAAATTTAGCCAAAGGACACAAAAAACATTAATTCGAAAGAACACATGCACCCCTATGTTTATTAAAGCACTATTTATAATAGGTAAGTCTTGGAATCAACCTAAACCCAATGTCAAAAATAGACGACTGGATCAAGAAAATGTGGTATATATACACAATGGAATACTACACAGCAACAAAAAAGATAAACTAGTACCATTAGCAGAAACATGGATAGAGCTTGAAGGGATTATGATCAGTGAAATAAGTCAGAAGAAAAAAGAAAAATACTAGATGGTCTCACTTATAGGAAGAATATAGGACATCTAGGGAAAAAAATGCTAACAGTAACACCACCACCACCACCACCAAAAAACCCACAACAAAATGAAAAAAAAAAAAAAAAGACAATAACAAATCAGAGACATTCTGCAGGGAAGTGGGAGGGACTGGGATCAAGGCAGGGATAGGAAGACTATAGTGATGGTGCATGGGTGAATTGGTGGTGGAAATTCTATGAGGACTACACCTAGAAAAATAAAGCAAACATTGTAAGAAATAAAAAAAAACCCAATGAAGAAGTACAAAACACAGTGAGCAAATAACCAGTAGTGTTAGTTCTTAAGGAAATCTGTGCTTGGGATTCTTGAGGTATTCTCTTATTGGAAGTCAGGCAGTAGTTAGAGTTTAAATCCCAACAAAGATTGTGTATTATTCAACTTACCTTTTTTCTACTTTTGTGCTCTTTTACTAAAAATTTCCATAAGGGAGGGACATGTGAGTTAGAAGTGAGATGAGATGATACCGTAAGGACTATAGCTATATTAATATTCTATAGATTTGTCATTCCATGTTTCCATGTGGATCTCTAAGAATGATGTAATCATAACTAAGGCCCATTTCATGTCTTTGTTCCCTCTTTACTACTTTTTAACACATCATCTCTTCCTCTGATTTCTAGTTGCTCTATATCCAGGCAACTCAAAATTTATAGGCAGCTCTGAATTTTCTATAAAATTGACATTTCTAAGGTCAAGAAAGTGTCTTTCAGGTATGTATTAGACTTGAGAACAGATTCTGCTTCTATGGGACATCATAATCATATTGTCTACTTAGTCTATCCTCAACCTTAACTGAATAAGTTTTATGCCATCTGGTCTTACAAATAGTTGGTGCACAATAGATATTTATTGAGGGGCAGCATGACAAAGTGGAGCCAGACATATGTCTTTGGGAAGTGGTTCAACCTCTTATTTGTTGTATTCTTTAAGGCTTATTACTTAATCTTTATGATTCTTAGATTCCTGACCTATAATATGTGCACCCCCCACCCCACCCAGAGGTGGTGTAACTTTCATCAGTTTTAATGTATTCTTATATATCCCACTAAACCAAAGAAAAACATGAAACAAAACAACACCTCTGTCTTAGCTTGGACTGCTACAACAAAATATTATTCCAAACACTGAGTAACTTAACCAACAGGTACTCATGGTTCTGGAGCCTGGGAAGTCCAGAATCTAGGTGCAAGCAGATTTGTTCTTGGTGAGTGCTCTCTTACCTGCTTACAGATGGCTCTGCTTTCACATGGTGGAGAGAGGAAACCCTGATATCTCTTATTTTCATAAGGTCACTAATCCTATAGTAGAGTCTCCACCCTCATGAAATCCTTACAGCCCTCCCTCCCCATAACTAAGTCATTGCGAGGTCTCTGTGCTCTTACTTCTTAAATGTTTCTCGAACCTTTCTACATCTTTTCATCTTCACTGCTATGACCTTTCTTTAATATAGCACCTTTCTACTGGAGACACTGAAATAATTCCTTAACTGATACCTTTATTCCCTTGCTTGCTGCTTTCTAGTGTGTTCTGGAGTTTTCTTGAAATTCAGAATCATATCATCCCTTGCTTGAAACACACCAATGACTTCAGATATTCTCAGGTTAAAGACCAAAATCCTTAACTCTTGCCCTGCAAGTATCTGCATGATCTTGTCTCTACTTCCCTCTTCATTGCTTCTTGGCCTTTTGGCTAAGATCAAGTGTAGTATCTACTTCCCTCTCCAGCTTCATTCTTATCATACTCTCTCTTACTGCTTGTGTTCTAAACATATTTTCCTTTACCTCCTAGAAATGTGCCTGACTTTCTCCCAACACAGGGCGCTGTGCAAATTCTCCCTTTAGCCTAGAATATACTGTTTTTCCCTTTAAGATTTACTAACCTCTAGTCTTTCTTTAGAATTCTTTCTTTTTTTCTGAATCAGATTAAATAAAATGTTCTGGGCCTCCCCGGTGGCGCAGTGGGTTAAGCAACACACTATGAAGCAAACCGCAGCCACTGCAGCACGAGTTCGATCCCTGCTGCCGGCCAGGGAGGGGACCCACATGG
>JAGFMF010012218.1:63174-76454 GCA_019455555.1 Galemys pyrenaicus
ATCTGCCTGTTCTGCTCCCTTCTCTGTCTGTGGTGAATCCTCTCACCCCCCACACCTCTGGCCTGTACCCCAGTGCTTGTATGCATAAATAAATAAATCTTTAAAAAAAAAAATAAAATGTTCTATGTATTTTTTCAACCTTTCCCAATAGGCATTTTTTCAGTGTACTAGTGTGCCAGGGTTACTATAACAAAATACTAAATTCTGGTTGACTTTAGCAACAGAAATCTATTTCTCACAATTCTGGAGCCTGACAGTCTAGGGTCAAGGTGTTACAGGTTTGAGTCTCCTGAGGCTTCTTTCCTTGACTTTTAGATTGTGGCTTCCTTACTTTGTGCTTAGATGTCCATTTCCTGTATGTACACACTCCTGGTGTCTGTTTATATGTCCACATTTCCTCTTCTTACAATGACAACTGTCAGATTGGATTAGGGCCCTTCCTAACAGCCTCATTTTAACTTTATTACCACTTTAAATGTCCTGTTATTGAATACTGTCACATTCTGGTAGTAGAGTTTCAGCATATAAATTTTTTTTGGGGGGGGCATATAATTCATCTCATAATCATAAGTTTTTATTTAGTTGGTGATTGTTACTATCTTCTTCCATAGTTTATAATCCTAATGAGGACAGGGATTATGTCTCTTGTGAATCCACTGTGATTATTACATGATCTGGCATCCCTTAGACAGTCTCTCTGTTGGAAAAATGAACAATTATGAATTAGAGAAGCCCAGAAGAATGTGAGACATAACAAATGATCTATAATTTCTATGTACTATTAACACTGATGATGATGATCTGATGGTTCAAATTACTCAAGGGGTCACTTTTGGTTTTATTTTCATGATCTAGTTGTTCTCATTAGCATTTCTGAGGTCCTGCCATTGATTTTAACCTTCAGCTTCTTTGCAAGAGTCTGACAGTGACAATACACAGAGCTAAATAGGGACTAGCACAACCTCAGAAAATATAGACCAGTAATGATTGGCTAATCTTTTAAGTTCCTTGAAAGAAATTCACTTAAAGCTTGTTTTATGATTGATATATAAGTCCTTTCCTGAAATACGAATTTTCTAAGTCTTCTTTATTATAAAAAAACATAAATGAAACAGAAAAACCCTTGATAAGTTATATATATTATATAACAAAAGTGATTTCTTAATTCTCTAACAATGCAAAATTGTGTAAAATGGAATTCGTAAGTAATAGTCAAGATCAATTAATGTGTTTTATACTTACTGAATTATTTTGGGTTTATTTGTGTTGCTTTGCTAGAATGTTTGGTAAGTGTTAAAATTAACATGTATCAATGTTTCTCTTAAGTATATTTTGCTTTCATGTTTTTAGTGTAAACAAATTGTTTAACACAAAAAGTGTTAAAGTTGGTGTGATGCATAATGTGAACTTCAGTTTAAAACACTTTCTATACAACCAAAGGATGAGATATAGCCATCATAGGGAGTATATGTACGTATCTATTTGGGATTTAACTAATTTCTTCTAAAATTATAAGAAGATCTGTTAGGCCAAGACCACAGACATTTTTTATTTATTAACTATTTGCCAAAAATACGCAATTTATGTTTGTGATCACTAGATGTCAGTGTTGTTTCATTGCAAACAGGGAGGCTGTGGGGACCAGAGCCCAAGATGATTTTATCTGACTGCTAATCAGCATTGCATCTTCACTGGCTTCTAAGGGTCATGATGGTTCTTCTGGCATTGCAGAGATGAAAAAGTTCTTGCCCTGCATAGGCTGCATAGAACTTACATTCTTTTATTAGGCAGATGAAGGATGAAAGGCAACAAGATTCAAAAAGCCAAAGGCAATTTTTGCTTAATAATAACTACCCACAGATATTGACTGCTTATTATGTGCCAGGCATGGTGTTAAGCATTTTACATAGATTCTCATTTAATGCTTGTTTTGAACAATGATAGGAGAAATTTCACTCTTTGACTCAAATTCACATATGAAGAAGTTGAGACACAGAGGTTACATAATTTACTTAGGACCACAGAATTATTAGAAAGTAATAGGAAAAAAGAATTCAGAGAAAGGCCGATCATTGAACTTAACTTTTCCTTTAACTATATACTCTGTGGACTCAACTTTAATCACAATGAAATATAATGTTAAAAAACACTGTGTAAGATGGTTCTCTTGGAAGAAATTTATTAAGGAATTAATTGCTTTAAGTATAAATTGTGTATTTTTACTTAGTATAGAATTCCATGGACTATAAAATCCTCATTTGATTATTTTCTGAAATAGTATTCCTGAAAAAATTCTGAGTATTTTAAGATAAAAATAAAAAGATTTGTGTATTTTAGGAAAATGTGGATGTTTTTCCCCCTCTATGAAAGCCACCCAATACAAAGGGACCTTGAGAAAGATATGTACTGATGTGTTAAACAGTCTTTAGTTCCTGATGGCATCTCTAGGTCATAAGCAGTGATGGTAGGACAATGACACATGAGCTGTGTAATTAAGTCTCTGTGATATACTGGATACCTACATTATGAAAACCTCTAGAATAAACAGGGGAAGATTTTAGGTAATTAAGTAAAACATGAAACATTTAAAGAAAAGCCTTTTCTATGAGATAGACACACACACTAACACATACACATATGTACAATGGAATATTGCTCAGCTATAAAGATGAAATCCTGCCATTTGCAGTAACATGGATGAATGTATTGAACATAATACAAGGCATTATGTTTAATGAAATAAGTCAGATGTAGAAGGACACACGTTAGGATTTCACTGAAAAATAGCATATAGAGAAAACGAATGAACTAAAAAAACAAAAACAAAAACTTTAAGATTTTAAGACCAATTAGAGGCTACCAGAAAGTAAGGGAAATGGGTATGGGTAAATCAAGTAAAAGGGGACAGTTGCTTGGCAAAGGCTAGACTTGGACTTTTAGTAGTATGTATACATGTTGATTGTCAATGATGTATACTTGAAAATTATGTAATATCGTAATGTGGAGTTACTTCAATAAAAAAATTAATAGCACCTTCGAAGAAGCCAATTGGGTAATATATTTCAAAACATGAAAAAGTAGATATAGAATAGAAAACATTTTTGATGAGTCTACTAGGACATTTATCAAAGTATCGTAATAATAAACAATTAAGTCACCTGCAATTTCAGTTAGAGATTGGTTAAATGTAATTTAGTTTAATGATGTTAAAACATGTTTATAGTATCATATTAAGTTAAAGGAAGATATTCCATGGAATCACAATTTTATTAAAACTGAAAAAGCATAATATAGCTATAACAGTATGTACATCTATATGTATATATGTGTATATATGTATTTGAAGTATATACCAAAATACTAGTAGTTGCTTTTTAGGTGTTGGGATAATAGCTGACTTGTTTGTTTTTCTTTTCTTTTTTTTAAAGATTTATTTATTTATGCATACAAGCACTGGGTACAGGCCAGAGGTGTGGGGGGTGAGAGGATTCACCACAGAGAGCGGAGAGCAGAACAGGCAGATCAACAGAACACACTGCTTAGGGGAGCAGCGGGCGAGGCAGGAGAGGTCTGCCGCGCCATGTGGGTCCCCTCCCTGGGCGGCAGCAGGGATTGAACTCGTGCTGCAGTGGCTGCGGTTTTGCTTCACAGTGCGTCGCTTAACCCACTGCGCCACCAGGGAAGCCCTGTTTCTCATTTTTTAAAAAACATATAAGCGATGTGTTACAAATTAGAGAAAAAATATCACAAACTATATTAAAAAAACAATGTTTTCAAAAACTCAGTTCAAAGAGCTTTGGTTTATTATCTCATAAAACTGGTTATTGCTATTTACTTTCCAATATCTTCATTGTTGTTAATAATTCATGGTGTGTGTGTGGGCGAGAATATGGACGGGAGCTCAAGGTCAGATGACTAAAAAAAATTGTTGAGCACTCTTACATAAGTTGATCGGTGAAGCCTTGGTGAAGTGCTTCTCAGAAAAGTTCCAGTTTAGAGTTTCCAGTAAGGGCCACTGGGCCACTGGTTGTTTAAAAAAGCACTGCCCTTTGTGGCTGAAAAGGCCTTTTCTGTTTAGTTCATGTTTAGTCTTTTCTTTTTCACATGAAAGCTAAGTGGTAAATGGGACACTCTAGAATCTGTTGCTGCTTTTAATTTCACTTCTTCACAGCTGATTGATCTTTTCAGATTTGTTGTTTCTTCTTTTAAAATGAGGTTGCATAGTACAAGGAGTCTGGATTATCTTATGAATGTTGAACATTATTGAAATCACATAATTCTAATTAGACAGCGACTGCTCAATTAAACAATTCCAACATGGTCTTACAACACACTTTTGGGGATTTTACTTAGCAATTTCTTCACAAACATATTAATCTTCCTTTAAAATAGGTTTCAAATTTTGTGACATGAAGTTATTCTTTTGTGACCTCAAGTTAAATTTTTAATCTTCTGACCTTGAAGTCCCACCTGTCTTCGCAACCCCCCCACCATGAATTTATATGACAAGCTATAAGAATCAAGTTATTCTTTTAAGTTGAATTATATCAATCAATGTGTCTTTAACATGCTGAATTTTATAGAGATTCCATACAAATGTCAGGGCTTTATGTGGACATCCCTTCATTGATCATAGCTTGAACCTGAGCAGAGGATGGACAAAATCAAGACTTAATAAATAGTAAATCCTGTTGTGGTAGACCTTTGACCTCTGGCCTCAGCCTTATAACCTATTGATGATAACTGTGACTAAATTGATTAGTACCCTGAGATTTGAAATTCTTGCTCTAACTTCATATTGAGTTGAAAACTTTAAATAAATGCCTTGCTTCTGGGAATACTTTTTCATTTTAGTAAATAACCCACATTTCTTTTTTGAGTGTTTATTCTATGCTTCTTTCCTGAGTAAGGTAACTATCTTCTGAATATGATCTTTGCTATGTTGTGGTCCCTACTACTCCAGTTAGGAATTATAATAGGTGATGAGAATGTTGGCTTCAAGTCAGAAGTTCAAAGGAACTGTCATTAAAACAAAAAGATACTCTACCAAATGGGAGAAAATATTTACACACCATATATCTGAAAAGACCAGTACCCAAGATCTACAAATAACTCATACAAGTGAACAAAAAGAACACAAATAACATAATAAAGAATGGGCAGAAGTGTTAAATAGTCACTTCTTCCAAGAAGACATACAGATGGCCAACAGGCATATGAAAAAATGCTCATCATCACTTCTCATCAGGAAAATGCAAATCAAAATCACAATCAGATGCCACCTCACACCTCATAGAATGGCCCATTTAAAACAAAATACAAAAAAAACAAAACAAAACCCCAGACACAACAAGTTTAGGTGAGCGAGAACAAAACGGAAGGAAGCATAATAGACTATAGGAAGGATTTTGGGTGCTTTGGTGGTGGGTGTGATATAGTTATAACACCTGAAGGGGGAGATCCTCTACCTTTAAAACAGTGTTGTAAACCACTGTTACCTCCATAAAAAAAAATCCAAAGTTCATGATGCAGTGCATTGTGTAGCTAGTATTGAACCTGGTTAAATCAAATTACACTGAGTCATGGCTAAAGCCTATAATACAGTACTGCTCAAACTGGCCTTAGCTTCCATTTTCTTCCATTAAAATACCATCCAAAATTGGAAGTATCACAACGAAATGCATTCAGGATGGCTATTTTGATGGAAAATGGCTCCGTTAGCTGCATCTTTTTGTACTGGCTTACAGGGTTCAGTAGCTGAAGCCTTTTTTTATCTCTCTTTTTTTTCCCTCTACTTAGTTGTGTTCATGCTTGGAAGCACAGCCTGCAAATGAAAAAACCATAGGGAAATAACCTAGACTATATAGGCTTCCCTATGTAATTTAAAACAAGAGAGTACATTATTAAGAAAGTGTCGATTTTTACAATAATCCACTGAAATTAAACTCTTTTGCTAGGTACTGTAGTGTTTAGGGGAAAAAAGAGACAAGACACATCTAAAAATATAATATTGGGTTTTATTTTATGTTGTATAAAGTAGAATAGGGGCCAAGGTATTCTAATGCTAAGCACATGAAGTTCAAATAAGTATGGTTACAAAGGTGACTGATAATATTTTAAATCACAAATGGAGGTGACACACAGATTACAATCTAAACTTTAAAATTAGTTTATTTTCAAAAAAAATTAGTTTATTTTCATAGATCTAAATTTTATTTTGATAAGCTACTTAATGTAGCCTAGGAGCCAGATTCACTTCTAAGCACTTTGATACTTTCTGTGTATTCACTTAAACCTTACAACATTATAAATATGGAACTATAATTATCATTAGCACTCTACAAATGGGTACTTGCTCTCACTGAAATAGGTCATAGCAGACCTGGTGTTCAAGCCCAGTAGGCTGGTTGGAGTCTGTTGGCTCTTTGCAAGCTCTCCAGTGCTGGTGACTGTTGTCACATCTCCTAGTAGGAATGGAAAAGTCTGAAGTTGTGTCACTCCCTAGACTGGACACTGTAGAGGGAAATTACATTCCCAAGTCTAATGGCTACTGTAATACAAGCACTTGCAAGGGGAAATTCTAACTGGGTTAATTCACAAAATGACTACTGTTGCTCCTGGGGAGCAGGAGGGACACTTTCCTTTAAAATGGTTGGAGGGGGCCTCCCTGGTGGTGCAGGAATTAAAGTCTCAGCACTATCAAGCTGTCACCAGTCCATGTGTTTGATCCCTGGCCAGGGAGCTGACCCACAAGATGCAGCAGATCGCTCCTGCCTGATGCTCCTCTCAGCAGTGTATTTCAGTAGATCCATCTATTCTACTCCCACTCTGTCACCCCTTCCTCCCTCCTGCAGCTCTGGCCTATACTCCAGCTCTTATATACATAAATAAAAATCTTTTAAAAAGTGGAGGGATGGAAGTCAAATAGGTGAACTAAAGAGTTGGTAATCTTTCATGTGTTATTATATTTTCTATCTTTTCCTGACCTCAATTTCCTTTGCAGAGGAGTTAATAGAGGGAGGAGGGAAAGATCATAGCAGGAGAGGAGAGCTGATTGGTAGGTGGGAGAAGAAAGGGTCAGAATGTGTTTGGTAGATTGCTTAGAGGTGACTATCGGCCATCTCTATTGCCTGTAAATGCAGCTTCCATTCCCTTTTGAAGAAAGCTAACCCTTTATGTATTCTTTCCCATCCAAGTTCCATACATTGGCAGAGCCTTTATTGAACCACCTAATTCTAAATGCGACTCTGAGAGGCGTCATGGAAATTTTTACTACTGGCTACCTATTGGGGTCTTAGCTTGCCAAAAGATAGTCAGTAACCATATTCCTTTAATGCAGGAATTAATGGAAGATGAAAGCATGTCTTTAAGTACTTAACATCTGTTTAAATCTTTTAAATAACAATATTGTGTAAGGCAAACTACAGAATTAGGATTCAGGTTAGTGAGAACCAAATTCTAATGTCTTTTCGTAAAAGTATATCTTTGAAAGTAAACTCATCATCATCGTCATCAAGATATTTAGAAACCAGGTTTTAGAGGGTTAAGATATTTATAGTTTTAGAAAAAAGAAGTTCTGACTTTAGAGATTTTTCTAAATTGAAATCAGGACACAGTCTTTGTCAAATAACAATTTCAAGCCATTGTAATTTTTGAACTTTTAATATTGAACATTCAAAAAAATTCTGTTTCTCCTAATTAAAGAGTCAATAAGAGTGTATTTAGTCTCTGCTAGTTTTGTTTTTCTTTGAATTAGCAGTATGTGGTAAATACAACTCAGAATACTATTTCTCTTTTTCCCTTGACTTAAAAATTTGGCTTCAGGTGAAATACACTGCTGTGCTGACCCTGGGCTTTTTAAAGCTCTGTTGTGTAAGCTATAAATGCTTTCTTAACATGCCCCTCACATCTCAAATATCTTTGTCCACAAGGACTCCAGAATAACAAAATGTGCATCCAAGGCTTTGACACACACAATGAAAATAAAAAGAGGAGAGGGGAATGCACTTCTCTATTAGGGTGGCTTAAGCAAGGGAGAGGAAGAAGCAAACAGATTGACCTTATTGGTCTTCTACAAAAGGATTGGGGGAGGAGGAAGGTGTTTTTTTCCTGGTCTCATAAGGATTCAATCGCACCAATTGATGAATGAAAACATATCCAAATACAATGTAGCTTTTAAGAGATTCTAGAATATGCCCTTTGTCCACCTAGTTCTTATTTCCGACAACCTCTTTCTTAAGAGTATTTCTGTACAATTCTGTGAGGTGTAAAAGGAAACAACTTCCCTCTCCTGAGAGATTACCAAGGAGCAGAGGTAAAGAAAAAAGGGGAAAACCATGAAAGGATGGGGAGCAAATGAATAAAGGAAAGCAATTAGTGCAGCGTATTCATCCTGGAAAATGTTTTGCTGCAGGTCCCAGTGGGATCAATTTTAGAGCTAGTTTCTAGCCTGTGTGTAGGAGAGATGCATAAAATAACTTGCTTGAACACTTGCTTATGACTGAATTTCAGGTCTTCTCTGTCTGGTTCCAATTCTCCACGTAAAATGAGTTTAGTCTATTGAAATCCTGCTTCAGTGTATCCCCCTGGTTTAGTGGGTTACAAGAAAACAGAATACCAAAAGACTGTAGCTTTTAGAATATATCTTGGTACAAGAGACCCTTGACACACCAGTCTTGATCTTACAGATTCTATTAAGTGAGACCTTGGCAAAATTGATTAGAGTTACTTGTGTAAGGTCTGGAACTGTAACCTGAACTCACGTGGAGCTGAAAACTTTTAATGCCTAGTTTCCAGATGTCCCTTTTAATATCAACAGCAAGCAGCAATGAAAACAATTCTACAACTTTAAAGTGTAGTTTACCCCCCAAAATATAGATTTCAGTAAAACATGGTTCTGTTGAGTGCTGCTTACTTGACTTTACACCCTTTGTATTCTCTTCCCCGTCCAAGTCCTGGTTATGATCAGGTAAGCCCAAACTAATTAGGGCCTGGAATGGTGTCTCTAGTCAGGATTTCAGTGAAAATACAAAAGAATATGTTGAGAACTATAAAAACAACGGTGTGGTAAAACACAAATTTTGTTAGATTTGTATACATCTATACAAAAATCTCAATTTCAATGAGAAAAGATATGGTATAGAGTTCATTTTTGAACTTTTGTAATTCCTAGCACTTTATCTTATACCAGAGTCACGGTATGTTTGTTAAATAAGTGAAATAGTGAATTCTGATAATTTCTGTGAGGGTACTAATGATAATTTTTACTTAGTGCTTTAAGAGGGATTTTTTTTTAGCTGAGGTTGGGGAGGGTTGTAGCTTTCAAATGTAGCATATGTAGGTCTTTCTCTGGAGCTGCTCAGTTTTTGTAAGAGAAATTTCTTTTTTTTTTTTTTTTTTTGAGAAAATTCATTTTTAATTAGGAGCCACAGTCCTGGCCACCAGCATTTTCGAATAGCATAAAGAAAAGATTAGGTGTTTCTATCTTTTGGGATGCGGATGTTTTGTTTCTAGCACTTTGTTCACTGCCCTTTTTTTTTTTTGCCACTGGTAGCCCAGAATCTGAGGCTGTCAGCTTTATTCTACAGAGAATTACCCTCTGGTTCTACACTGGTAAGTGGGATGTGGGTGAGAGGTGGGTGCATGTGTTTAGGGACATGACTGCTTGCACGAGGGTGTGTGCCTAGGGAGAAACAGACCCCTTTGCATAGACTCTTTCAATCACTTTCTCTATTTTCAACCTTCTACTTCACCCCTACTTCTTCCTTCCCTTGTGATTGTTATACCTTTTTCATTCTTGTCACTTTAGTGGGGTCATGGTTTAGGGTGAAGATAAGTACATGTAATTTATTTTCTAAGTTCAATAGTAAGTTGAATGGTAGGGTTTAAAGAGCCATGTTAAGATAGAAAGAAATCTGATGGGATTTGGAAGAAAGTTTAGAAAGACTTTTCTAAGCTCTGCCTGGGTTTGGTCAGTGATTATGAGATGGGTGGATAAGGAGGTTTGGGCACAGTCTGAGGAAAGAATACAAGGAGTGTTGTATTACAGAATGAAATGGTAGAAATAAGGTAGTTTGGACTTTATGGTTTACAAGAGCAAGATGGGAAGATTGTATTTCAAAGATATTTTGTGTTCTTTCATTAGGTGTCTTGTATAAAATTATGCCAGAATAAAATGTGATGAATATAAAGAGATCCTGTATTGTCTTAAACTTTACTCAGTAGACTTAGTTGGTCATAGAAGAATTGTGTCAAAGTCATTGTTTGCTGAAGTTGGCTTTGTACCAAAGTAAGTTTTCCTTATAGATACAGACTCATCTCTCATTGTGGCTTTTGAGTTCATTGACATACTAATGTTTACAAGAGGGTGTAGATAGGTACTACCATTGCTAGGAGTGTTACTAAAGCCAATTGACAAAGAATTGTAGCACCACCCTTGTATAGGAAGAAAGGAGTCATTATTTTTATCAGAATATTTTTCACATAGTTGGAATTTAAAGCATATTATTTGACATATTTATTGACTTGCATCTTTTTTATACTGGTAACTGTTAATATTCCAAGCATTAAATTTCATTTTCCAACCAAGTTTGTTTTAAAAAGACATATAACCTTATATAGAATAAGCATGTTTTCCTTGCAGATGAATACTGAGCAAAACAGAACAAAACATATCTGTTTTATTTTTCTTTGACTCTGGGTATTGAAGCCTTTCCTTGGACTTTCATTCTGTAATCTCCAAAATTCTACATGAGCAGTTTCTATGTAACAAAGGATATTTGCATTATTATTTTGGTTTCTTTTATGTATTTGAACATTAAAATGCAAGCTTATAGTTTTAATCCCCAGTTTTGTTTTACAAGCAGTTATTATACAAGTGTCATTTTTAGATGTGTACTAGGCTTAGTCTGTCAGAAATGGCTTAGAGATTATTAAAATGTAATTATCTTTAACTTTTTAATTTAAAGGCACAATAATAAAACTAATGAATTTAGATTGCTAACAAATTTTTGCCTATGAACAAATTGTACATTCAGATGCTGCAGACTGGAAATATAGTGATATTTTGTGACAAACTTCCTCTTCTCACATAGGTATGGATATTATAACCCCTGAATAGGAAACAGGAATCACTGTGAGTATAGATGTGAATTTAGATATGCTAATCTATGCCATCTGCTATATAAGCATGTGCTGGGCATGTGGGGTCCTGATATATGAACTGAGTAGTTGGTATTCTGTAAAGGGAAACAGAAGCTTTGAAGAAAACTAGAAATTGAGAAAAATTAGAAGAATCATAAGGTGTACAAAAACTATTTTGTAGAAAATGTGAAAGCAGAGGAAATATTGTAGGGGCATGGGTTCTAGCACGTGTTTTCAGTCACTTTTGTTTGCCCACCTAGACACTTTACATAGGATAGGACAGGCCAAAGCAGTACACTAAACTATGTATTATGTGCAGGACTTGGAAGTCACATAGACCTGGCTCCACCACTTCTTTGCTGTGGGATCTCACAGGTTATTTAGCCGCCTTACTTCTCAATTTCCTAGACTGTAAAATTGGTGCAATAGTAGTCATTTTATAAGGTAGTTACAAGGTTATATATATAACTTAATGAAGCTCCATAAGTATTTTCTTGCCATTTTTAAAGTTGCAATTATTATTATTAAAGGCAATGAGGGAAACTTCCACAAGGAAAGTTTCAGTTCTCCTCAAGAAAACAAACTGGGAATAAATGATTTAATTAAGGGAGCATTATAGCTTGGGGGACAGAGTGGTGATCTCATTACAGGCTGATCTGAATATAATGGAAATTAGTACTGAATCTGGGTAGATAGGATTTTTTAGCCCAGCGATCAGATAAGCTCAGAAAGAACAAGTTCTCACTGGATGAGAAAGAAGCAAGATTATATTGGGGCATAAAGAAGAGAATGAATATGGAGAAGACCTTGGTAAAGTGTTGATAAGAGGAAAGACTTGACAGAAATCAAAGGATAAACAAGGAAACTTGTATTTAATTTGTTTAGTTAATGAGTTCAATTAATTCTACTTCTGCTTAGACAGCAACATATATAACGAAATTGTCTCCAGAAATCTTTTTTACTTTAGTATTATGTAAAAGACATATTGTCAGCTTTATAAAAAGAAAGCAATATATGAAAGCATATGTTAAAGATGTAGTCTTCAAGGCATTTTATGATATATCCTTCCCCACAGTTCATCCTTTGCATAGCAGTGTAAATGGGGAAACTGTGGTTTTTATTGAACTTGCCACTCCTTTTCTTTTTTAATTGAACTAGCACTGCAGTATAACATTATTTGTCAGGTGTGCATCATTGAGAATCAATATATGCCTATATTATATCACGCTTATAGCTAAATGTCCACTTCTATCCTCCATATTATTTTCCCTTTAATCCCAATTTTACCCACCCTCTATGCCCCCTTCCCTTGTGGTAACTACCAACTGGTCCTGTAGTTCAAAAGTTATTTATTTATTTAGCACATCTGTTTATTTTCTCTATATACCACATGAGTGAAATAACACAGTTCTTGTCTTTTCTCTATCTGGTTTATTTTACCAAACCTAATAATCTCTAGTCCATCTATTTTGTTATAAATGACAGGATTTTTTTTTAATCTATATAGTATTCCATTATGTATATACCACATCTTTATCTGTTAATCAGTTAATGTGCACATAGGTTGTGTCTGGTTATTGGCTTTTGTAAATAACAGGGATTATAGACACAGGGGTGCATATTTTATTTTGGGGGTAAATATCCACAAGTGGAATAATTAGATTGAATGAAAATTCTCTTTTTAATTTTTGGGGAATCTCCACACTGCTTCCCATAATGCCTGCACCATTTTACATCCTTATCAATTGTGTAGTCCACTTCTTTTCATATCCTCTCAATAAGAAACACTTATTGTTTCTTGTCTTTTGGATTATACCCTTCTCACAGGTGTGAAGTGCTATCTCACTGTTGCTTTTGTTTGAATTTCTCTAATAATAAATGAGATGTAGAACATCTTTCACCTATCTGTTGGCCATCTTTATTTTTTTAAAAATTTTTTTTGAAAAACAATGTGACTATTTTAATTTTAGCAAAGAGCAGCATCTAGTACCAAAAATCCTACTTAGCTTTTTTTTTTCAGATTTACTTTTCTTTTTTTATTTTTTAATTAACATTTTTTATTTATATATTTGACATCAATTGTAATCCCCATGTATTCCCCATCACCATATCACCAGTGCACCATCACCTCAGTCCCC
>JAGFMF010012218.1:76734-115775 GCA_019455555.1 Galemys pyrenaicus
TAAAGAGTGCTGCTATAAACATAGGGGTGCAGGTATTCTTTTGAATCAGTGTATTTGTGTCTTTTGGGTATATTCCTAGGAGTGGGATTACTGGATCCTCTGGAAGTTCCATTCTTAGTAGATTGAGGAACCACCATACTGCTTTCCATAATGTTTGGACCAGCTTGCTTTCCCACCAACTGTGTAAGAGAGTTCCTTTTTCTCCACATCCTCGTGTTGGCCATCTTTATATCTTCCTTGGAGAAGTATCTGTTTAGATCCTTTGACCATTTTTAAATTGTCTTTATTTGTGAGCTTTATTAATGCCTTATATCATTTCAATATTAGCCCCTTGTTGGATGTACATTGTGCAAATACTTTTTCCCAATTGGTAGGATATCTTTTCATTTTGATGCTTTTTTTTTTTTTTTTTTTTTTGCTGTGCAGTAGCATTTTTTTTTTTTAAGATTTATTTATGCACACAAGAGCTGGGGTACAGGCCAGAGTTGAGGGAGGTGAGAGGATTCACCAGAGACAGAGTGGGGAGCAGAACAGGCAGACCAACTGAAACACACTGCTAGGGGCAGCAGCTGGTGAGGCAGGAGAGGTCTGCTGTACCATGTGGGCCCTGTCTCTGGCCGGCTTCTGGGATCCAGCTGTGCTGCAGTGACTGAGGTCTGCCTCATAGTGCGCTGCTCAACCCACTGCGCCACCAGGGAGGCCCTGCTTTTATTTTTTTTTTTTAAAGATTTATTTATTTATGCATACAGGCCAGAGGTGCAGGGTTGGGATGGGGTGGCGGTGGTGGCGGTGAGAGTACTCACCCGAGACAGTGGGGAACAGAACAGGCAAATCTACTGAAATATACTGCTGAGGGGATCAGGGGGGACAGCAGGAGAGATCTGCTATGCCATGTGGGTCCTGTCCCTGGCAGGGGATTGAACCATGTTGTAATGGCTGCAGATGCGTCATAGTGTGGTGCTTAACCCTTTGTGCCACCAGGGAGGCCTCGGCTTTTTTGTTTGGTATAGTCCCATTTGTTTATTTTTGCACTTGTTTCCTTTTACTTGTTCAATCTCCAAATATTTCTCTCAGGCTTATGTTAAAGAGCATATGACTTATGTTTTCTTCTATGTATTTTCCTGTTTCAGGCCTTACCTGCAAGTCTTTAATCCGTTTTGAATTACTATTTGTGTATGGTGATAGATAGTGGTCTAGTTTCACTAGAAGGCAAATAAAGAATGTAACAGTCTGATAAAAACTCCTAATAAAATGGGAATAAAATGCCTCAACATAAAGTCATATGATAAACCTACAGCCAACAAATTTTAATAGTGAAAAACTGAAATCTTTTCTTCTAAGTTCAGGAATGAGGCAGGGATGTCTAGTCTTACCATTGGTATTCAATATACTATTGACTCCTAGCAAGAGCGATTAGACAAGAGAAGGGTACAAAAGTGATCCAAACTGGAATATAAAACATAAAACAAATATTATTTTCAGGTAACATGATAACATAGAAACCCCAAAGACTAGTGAAAAACTATTAGAAATAATAAATGAATACCGTAAAGTATCGGGCTATACAATCAATATATAAAAACCTGTAGCATTTCTTTTTTAATATTTATTTATGCATACAAGAGCTGAGGTACAGGCCAGAGTCCAGGGCGGAGAGAGGACTCACCAGACAGAGTGGGGAGCAGAACAGGCAGATGGACTGAAACACACTGCTGAGGGGAGCAGTGGGCGAGGCAGGAGAGGTCTGCTGTGTCATGTGGGTCCCTCCCTGGCCGAGGATGCTACACAGTGTGGCGCTCAATCCGCTGCGCCACCAGGAGGCCCAAAATACCTGTTGCATTTCTATACGCAAATAATGAACTAACAGAAAGATAAATGAGGAAAACAATCCTATAAACAGGCACATCAGAAAGAATTAAATACCTTGTAATAAACTGAGTCATAGAAGTGAAAGACCTATACATCAAAAACTGAGATATTGTGAAAATCTAAAAGATTAGCCACTTATTATCTTATATTCCATTTACTTGACTGATAATGCTTGAAGTTCTCCTAAAACATGACAAACTTATTTCCACACTGGCTTTCTGTCCTCAGATGTACATAGTTACAGAAGAAGTAGCATATATTAGATTTTACATTAAGGTACTGAACACGGAGAGAGCATTTACCAAGTATTAATATTCTTCACAAAGAACAAGAGGACATTTGGCATCGAAAAGGGTTAAGAAATAAGAAAAGAGTGCTATAAGGGGGATGACTTCCTCTAGGGCTACACACACACACATTTTTTTTGAGGACTTCATGAAGCTATAATGCTATGTCTACATTGGCAGAATTGGAATTAGTAGCTGAGTTATTAATGAGTAAATTTTGTTTGGTATTCAACTAAGCTGGGTTAAGATTTTTTTTAATCAGTGACAGATTTCTTTGTCAATGTTATCTGTTATATTTTCTATTTTCCACTTCATTATTTTTTTTGTAGATTTATTTAAGAATGTATTGAAGAACTTCGTACTATTTTAGAGGGCTGGTAGTAGCAGAATCAAGCTGTTCAGGAGGGTGATATATGAGGATATGAAATAAACTGAGACCCAGAGACTTGGGAAGTCATTGGTCATTTACAGCTAAGATCAAGCAGTTTTCTCTAGAGATAATTTCAGATATACTAAAATCCGATGGAAAAACAATGCAAATCTCTCCAGTAAGCTAAAAGTGAAAATCAAGAAAAGAAATAATCTCCTACTTTTAGGTTGTTTTGGGATATGTACTTAAGATTATCAACCAGCCTTTGCTTTTCTCATTTCTAAGTTAAGAAGGGTGTACTGGGTGGTCTCGAGGATCCCCCTAACCGTGTGTGTGTGTGTGTGTGTGTGTAGTGGAGTGCAAGAAACAGACATATTGACAATCTACTGTAGCCATGTCCTAGAATTGGTTCTCGGAATTGTGAACATTATCTCATTTTACTCTTCCTAGATAAAGGACATTATCCTCCCAGAGTAGACAAGGAAATTGAAATTAGAGAGTTTAAGTATATCTCTCAAGCAAGTAATTGTTAAGCTTGGAATGGATCACAGGTCTGACTCCAATTTTCTGATTCTATAATTGAATGATCTGGAAACTAAAGGTTCCAGTTTTTAAGGGAGCTAGCAGATTCTTTGACTTTTGAAAATTAGCATTGGGTAAAAGGGAAATTCACAAGCAAGAGTAATAACAATAACCTTAACTTAAATATTTTTCCCCTTAGATGTTCAAAGAACATTGTATACAAAAATTACCAGTTGGTGCTGGTAAATCCACTTCTACACAGTTATCATGTTTGTTGTTCAGTTAATAATCCTTTGCATTCTTCCTTTCTGCTTTTGAGTCAAGTAGATTTTCCCTTCTATGTCTCTTCTTTCTTAAATTCTTTCCCTATTTTTTTCAATGATACCTCAAATGCTACTCTCCTTTTATTTATTTACATATATATTACATCATTGTTCATTTTTGTACAATGTATGCTTTCTCCTCTGAAGTGTAGTGCCCATACATTCCCACCACCAACTCACCAGTATATCATCACCATAGTTCCTTGTGTTCTTCCTTTCCCTGTTCAAATCCTATTCTCCTTTTGAACCATTTGCTAATAATCTTGGTTTGAGAGTTTTTCCTCTAAATTCATATGGAACTTTCTCCACATACTTGACTGACTGAGTTATTATTTACAGCTGATAGTGTAAAATATGTTGCCATGGACATAGGCTAACATTTCTTACCAATGTCTGGGAAGTACTTAGGCTGCTATCTATGATCCAGAAGTGCCTTACGTTATGCACAATAACCGTCATATTAAATTTTTTTTTTTTTTGCTTAGAAGAATTGGGGTGCAAGCCAGAGGTGTGGGTGGTGAGGTGAGAGGATTCACCAGAGACAGAGTGGGGAGCAGACCAGGCAGATCTACTGAAATACACTGCCGAGGGGAGCAGCAGGCTAGACAGGAGAGGTCTGCTGTATCATACGTGGTTTAGCTCCCTGACTGGGGATTGAACTCTGAACTCAGGACGTATTGGTGAGAGCACTGAGACTTAATCCCTAGGCCACCAGGGAACTCCTTCTCTCCCAATAGTCATATTTTGTAGCCATAATTTCTTAAAAGAAATAATTTATTGAGACTTTAGGTTAAAAAGTGTAACATTATGATTAAAAGTCCAATATCTGGCATCTACACTGTCAGAAGTGAATCCTGGTAAAAACTTAGCAGTTTATACCAAGTAACTTACAAGTTACTTGGCTCCGTGTTGCTTAGTTTCTTTGTCTATAAACTGATAATAGCACTTAATTCCTAGAATTGGTCGAAAGGTCAAATGATTTAATAGTTTAAGTGTATTTGAAATATTACTTGCTATTACAAGTACTATGTAAGAGTATGCTAAAACAAACATCTATAAAAGAGGTAATTATCATTTATCTGTTTGTAAACCTGCACCTTGTAGACCTGTAGAAAAGATTGAATTCAATGATATTAATATTAATTAAAGCTATAAAATCTAATTGAATGTGTTAATTGAGGAAAAGATGAGTCAAAGTAACAGAAGTTTTTAAAGGAAGCATGAAAATGCTAAAATCGATTCTTTCATCTTTCAGAGTAGTAAATTCACAAATATTAGCAGTACCTAAGGAAGATGGCAGGATGCCTGCTTTGGCTTTCTTAGCTGTGAAGAGGTGATGATGACCACCTCAGGCCACATTCAAACTCCCAAGCAGGGAGGAGAGCTCTTCACAGATCCTTCTTTGATATCAACTTTTCCAAAGGTAGCTGAATTCTCCAGCTGGGTAGTTTGAATGCAATCAAATTCTCTGTGGGAGAATAAGAGGATAAATGACTCATCCCAAGCACATAGGCAGTCAAGATACATTCATTTTAGAGCTACGAGTTTAAAATTTTAATGCAGCAGATTTTAGTATTCTTACATCTACATTTCAGTAGAGCAATTGGGATGATATAAAGTCTATCAAAATAAAATTTCCATTTTGATACACATTACAAACCTCAATCTACTCTTACTGACCCCTAAGAATATAACCCTTTTAAAGGAATACTCTTTGAGACATACTCCTAAATTGAGACAGGTGCTTAATTTTCTTCACACAAGCAATACTCTTTGAGAAGATTACTTGTATTACAGGATAAAAATCTTCTAAAGGTTGAAACTAGTATTTAATATATGTAGCATATTTTTGAAAACCTGAGATTTAAAAACTGCAAGTAATGTTGGAATGCCATCACTTTTTAAAAATTGGCAACAATATAAAAATATATGCAATACAACAATATGAAAATAACATGATTATTTAAAAGCAAATTCTCTTATGATATATCATGAATTCTGTTGTTAATGTTTCATATAAGAAATCTCTTTTCTCAAAATATAGGTACACAGTCCTTTTAAAAAGTTGGTAAAGATGGTTTTAAAACATACTAAGAACTAAGCTTAGTCTTTCAATTATTTGACTATGAAATTGGGTATTTATGTTATGTTTAGAACAATTTTCATTTTGATTCCTGAAATGTCATTGGAAACTATGAGGGTCAACTCTAAGTTTTTCGTGTTAGAAATGAATGTTGAGCAAATGTATTTGCTGCCCAAGGATTTATTCTAAAATCCTTACTCATGCACCTCTAGCCTCAGTGGCCTCCAGCTCTAATCTGAACATAAGAGGTAAGCACTCCAGCCTCATGTTTGCTTTGCTCATTTTCTCTCTCCTGCCACTGACCTGGAATATTCTTTCCTTGGGTATCAACGTTAAGTTGTTCATTGAACTCATTTCGATCTTTACTAAATGTTACCTTCTCATTGAGGCTTCTTCACTATCTCATTTAAAACTTACTCCTGACATCTCACACTCATTCCCTCTGTTTTATCTTCAGCACTTACCATTGTCTAATTTGTTTGCATCTGTTTTTCTCCCTTTTAGACTGTAAGCTCCTTATGGATGGAAGTTTCGACTGTCTTGTCCCCATAGATTTTAGAATTTTGATTAATATCAGTATGACTTAATATCCTTTACAAGTCCAGTAAGTACAGAATTATGAATAAACGATGACAAAAGCCTTTCTAGTAGATCTTTGTCTTAAATATATAGCAAAATAGGGATTTGTTTGGTCTTATGTAATGAGAAGTCCAGTTGCTGGTGTTGACTTTGTGACTCTGGATTGCAGGGCTGAGATGCCTGTAATTCTTTTGGCCCTTAAGATGTACAGAAGGAAAAAGGAAGAAGAGCAAAGGATAAAAATGACTGTCAATTGAGTGAAACTCCCCTTTCCACTTACAATTCATTTGCTTGTTCTATATATGTCTCATGATTATTCCTATCTTCGAAGGATGTTAGGAAATAGAGGTGCTTTTTTATCTTGAGCTAATAGATGCTGATAATGAAATGGGGATCCCACTAATGGGAAAAGAGGATGGAATAAATATTGAGTAGACAACTAGCAGTCTCTGACAAAATAAAATATACCAGAAGTATAGATGGAATTCTATTTGCTTTTTTCACAGAAATGAAATTGACTAGGCTTCATCATCCAAAGGAACAATGTTGGGAAAATTACCTATAGAAACATGAATTTCATTTTTTGGGAAAGGTGTATAAATAAGACACCTTTACACTGTAGTATAGTTGGTAAGTATAGATTAGAGCTAAGAATATATGTTAAGTTCTATGGTTAAGAAGTAATGATTATAACATCTGTGTGGTACTGTGTATTAAATAACACATTGTTCAGAAAAAGTTCTAAATGTCAGGACAGATTTAAATTGTAGCTCACAGTAATTCTAGGGTGGTCAATGTGGATAATAAAGATAAGAATTCAGTGGTAGGCTTTATAATATTTAGATTATACAATAATTTAAGTTACAGTATTTGATAATTAAAAAATTAATATTTTATAAGATAAATAATAGCTTGAACTATTATATTTTTGCAAACACAGTTTATGAAATCTGTAGCTTATTTTTTTGATAACTAGAACAGGGAAGATTATTACCAACAGTCACATTTGCATTATCTATAAGTTATCAATTCGCTTAGAATCATTTTAGTTCAGAGTATTTTAAGTTTTTTCCTATTATTTGACTTTAATTGTTTAAAAATCATAGTAACCCAGAAAATACATTGGGATGTCATTAGCAGTGATGATTTAATGTTAGTAAGGCAAATTTTAAGGTATTTAATTTAAATTTCTTTTATTCTTATAGCTTTTAGGAAATGACTTTTAGGAGGCTTATTATACATGCTATAAAAATAGTAAATGGAATGAAAGAAATCAAATCCCCAAAGAAGCAACACACTTTAATTTTTAAAATATGGTCTATAATTATACAATAATGTGTTTTAATCCTAAGGGAAATGTTTTTTGGATCCTTTCCCCCCCTTAATTTTAAATTAATGGGAACCTTACTGAGTTTGACTTAGCAATGCACATTGAATTTTCGTTGCCTTTGTTTTTCTTTATTTTAAATGACAGACAAAGGGAGCTGTCTTATTTTCTATAATTTTGTGATTTAAGAAATGTAGGCATAATGATATTTTAGATTAAGTAAGGCTCAAAGGATATTGCGACTCACAGTCTTTGCATTCAAGATGCCTCTAGTTTGATGGGAGACACAGATGTATGAGCCATTTGGTTAAGGGCTCTGCTTGAGGTATTGCGGAAGTGCTGTGTGTATCAAGGAAGGAGAGACAATGCCAGAGGAATCAGGGAAGAAGATGACATTTGACTGGGTTAAAAAAGCATTTCACCAGGTAAAATATTAGGCAATGGGAATTTCAGAGAAGGAACAGGAGATAACAAAGGGAAGTTCCCCGAATGGTTGCCCAGTGGGTGGGGCAGTGCTTGGACTTTGGGTTTTACTGGCACACAGTTAAGGGTTAACAGTTTTTAAGCACAGTGACATGATCATTCAGATTTGATAAATAGGAGAATCAAGAGAACATACTAGGTCAGATAGCAATTGTTGGGAAGGAGGCTTCCGGGAGCCTGTCGTAACCCAGGTGACAGTGATGAGGAAATAAACTGTGGCCATAAGGATATAATTGGGACGGCAACTTTGGGAAGTGTTTCTTTTAGGATTTGGGGTCTGCTTGTGGAAGTATGCATACGTGAGTGTGGTTAGTCCATGTAGTCAGTCATGAAGTCAAATTCACCGTCATATTTCTAGGCTGGAAAATGATGTAGCCATCATTTAATGAAATTAAGAGTTTAGGGAACAGAGTGGGTATTTTTTTTTTTAAAGATTTATTTATTTATGCATACAAGCACTGGGGTACAGGCCAGAGGTGTGGGGGGTGAGAGGATTCACCACAGAGAGCAGGGAGCAGAACAGGCAGATCAACGGAAGTACACTGCTGAGGGGAGCAGCGGGCACAGCAGGAGAGGTCTGCTGCGCCATGCGGGTCCCCTCCCTGGCCGGCAGCAGGGATCGAACTCTTGCTGCAGTGGCTAAGGTTTTGCTTCATAGTGTGTTGCTTAACCCACTGCGCCACCAGGGAGGCCCCCAGAGTGGGTATTTTGAAGCAAGATAACAAGTTCAATTTAGTATCTTAGTTTTCAGGGGCTTCTTTATAATAGGCAACTGGAAATATGGATTTGGAAATAGAATTTGAGAGAGATAATAATTGCTAAAAGACTTGGGAGGGAGATGTATTATCTCCACTTTGCACATCCACTGAGACTGAGGTTGAGTGACTTGTTTAAGGTCATTAAAGATGATACAGGAAAAGGTCAGTATCTAACTCAGGTCTTTGGATCCCAGGCCTATAATTTCTTTGATTGCCATTTTCTTTATATATAAGGTCAGAATAATAACTTCTTTATATGTCGTATAATCAAATAGATAATATGTACAAAATACCCTAAGTGTCTTTCCTTCTTTGGCTTAGAAATACTATGGGCTAACAAATACTCTCACTAAATTGTAGACAGATTCAGCTGAGCTCTCATTTTGAGTAGTGTTTGTTTTCCGTCCCTGTTTGTAGGATTAGGTTTTAGTAAACACCCTGCTAAATTAATGTAGAGAGAATTCCCTCGCTTTTGATATATGATCACCCTAAGTGTCTAATCAGGTTCTTTATCCCCCACCCTCAATATTTCATCACCCTGATCTGCCTTTAAGAATTCTGCTAAGCTGTTTAGCAAAAATTCTATTCTTGAAGACTTCTTTTCTATCCTTTTAAAATATCCCCCTCTACCCCTGACTTCTATATCTCCCAACTCTGATCTTGGCTACAAATCCTCAGTTCTGTGTGCTATTTTTGATGTTGAATGTGATCTCTTCTGTATTTGATAGTTTGACATGTATAGCAATAACTTTGAATAACATCTTCCTTACCATTTAGTAAGTGTAAAAGTGATTCTTTTTCTTTAACATGACCTTAACATGGCTAGAACTAATAATATTCTAAGAGCTTCATAATTAGTTTCTGATGTGCCAATGTAATGCCTTTACTAACTAGGGCTGCTTATTTAAACATGGTCCAAATCTGAAACTGGGCCTCCCTGGTGGTGCAGTGGGTTAAGCAACTCACTATGAAGCAAACTGCAGTCACTGCAAGCACGAGTTCGATCCCTGCTGCCGGCCAGGGAGGGGACCCACATGGCACAGCAGACCTCTCCTGCTGTGCCCGCTGCTCCCCTCAGCAGTGTGTTTCAGTCAGTCTACCTGTTCTGCTCCCCACTCTGTCTGGTGAATCCTCTCACCTCCTGTGACTCTGACCTGTACCCCAGCTCTTGTATGCATAAATACATCTTTAAAAAAAAAACCTGAAAGTACCAAATGGGCATCTGGGACAGATAGCATTATGGATGAAGTCAAAATTGAAAATAATGTCTTCAGAAAATGTAGAGAACTGAACAGCTGAACCAGTGCTGTGGTTGCATGCAGAGTGAGCCTGCAAATTGGGGAAATATCCAAAATCATGGGAATTTAGAATAGGAGAAGCAGGTGCTAAAATGATTTAATTTTCTTGTACAGGGCAACTGTAATGAGTTAAATATTTTTTTGGCTCTTGTGTGAAGCCTCTTTGTCCACCTTGGCATCTGACATATAATAGACTCTGGGACACGGAGGTCAGTTCTGTTGTTGCATATGCATGCTTTCAAATCCACACAGTGAAGACCATTGTCCTAGAAGGCCTTGCAGTTATGAAGATTTCACAATTATGAAGAGCTGAGAGTTACCGTTTATGCCAATATTATTAATTTTTAAATACTAGAATGTAATAACATTACTCAATCTTAAAATGATATTTATAATAATTGTTTGAGGGGGAATAATTAAGAAGGTACTAGATGATGGGAAGACTTTCAGATTTTCATTATAAATTTCAATTGTTTTTGTGCTAAAGTGTAAAAAGTCTGGCATAGACAATTCTAGTATTTCCAGGGCTCTTTAAGTCTTATGACAGCTTCAGATTCACCTAAAGAGGAGGCAGGGTGGGCAGCGAGGAGATGAGCAAGGGTTATGTATTGGGAGAAAGGATGCATGGGATAGAATAAAAAGAAAACAGTTTAGTGCTATAGTAATTAGTGTGCACTCACTGAACTTCCCAAGATTCAGAGGGTTACATATAGAAGAAAAATGATAATTCAGAAGAGAGAGAATGCAAAAAGGGATAGAGAATGTAAACTTTTAAAGGAGGGCCTTAGGGTGTTATCTTTACAATGCCTTATTAGACCTTGATTAATATCAGTGAAATATTAGAAATAAAAATATTCAAACTGAATTGAAAAAAAATTAGACTTAAGGTATTTGTGTGGTCAGAAGGAACTGTTAACTATAGTTAGGATTCAGTAAGAAAAGAAGTACAGAGAAATATGGGAAGACTACTGTCTATCTGTGTTATATTCTAGGGGTCTCTATGTATATAAAGCTTGCAGGGTGGGGGTGAAGCAGTAAAGCAACACCTGTCATCAGATGGATACAGGAACAGTTATTATTTGGGCTTCAGTTTACTGTGTGATTTTTGGAAGAGTAGCCATTTCCAATTCTGTGGGCAAGGATAATAAAAAACTAACCAGATATCTCTGGGCAAATGTTCTATATGGTCATTATCAGAATCATAGAGCTAAATGAGATATTAGGAATTAATTTAAATAGAAAATTTAAGTGATATTTCCCCAAAGTCACAGTAAAATTTTGAGAAAATAAGTTGTTTATAAAATAAGTTAATACAAATATGTGTGATTTTCTGTGAAATACAAATTTTAAGGAACAAGGTATGATGGAATCTTTGTTCTTATTGGCTGCGTCAAGTTACTTAAAATTCTCTGAGTATATTTCATGTAATGTAAGACAATTGTATGTATGTCAAGAGATATTGTGAAGACAGTGTACTTAAGGTGACTATAACAGTACAAGTGTTGCTTTTATATAAATTAAAAAAGTCATTTTTTGTCCTTTAAGATGGTTTTTGATAACTGTCAAATCTCCAGCTTCTCTAGCCTTCTTTAAAAAAGTAAATGCAAAATAGTTAATTCTGTACTCTTAACCCCTCTTTTCTTACCTTGGCTAAGAACAATTTAACTTCTACAGGGATGAGGTTAGTGGGAGGTTCATTCCAGAGACAGAACACTGTTGAGACTTTACTATGCCACAGGTAATGTCAAAAGTTTTTTTACTTCATTTTTTTAGTCCTTGAGTCGGCCCCCTCTGATTATCTAAATGGTCAGATTCTGGGCTATGAGTTGCTTTTAAATCTCCTTTATAAGTCAAGAAAAATGCATGTAGAAAAATTTGAACATTTGTTTTTTTTTTTTTTAGATTTGTTTATACATACAAGACCTGGGGTGCAGGCCAGAGGTATGTGTGTGTGGGGGGGGTGAGAGGATTCCATATACAGAGTGGGGAGCAGAACAGCCTGATTGACTGAAATACTCTGCTGAGGGAGAAGTGGGTGAGACAGGAGAGGTCTGCTGAGCCATGTGGGTGAGCTTCCTGGCCAAGGATCAAATCTGTGCTGCAGTGGCTATGGATGCTTCATAGTGCAGTGCTTAACCCTTTATGCCAGAGGCCCCCAAAATTAGAACACGTGTATACAAAAAAAAACCCACAAAAACAAAATTAGAAAACTCATACAATTACAAAAATCCCATTTTTTTCTATGTATGTTTATATATTTGTATATTTTAATAAAACTTGAATCATGCTAAATATAAACTCTTTACTAACCTTACTCTTTTCATATACAGGCATTTCTGGAAAAATGCAACATATGTTTAACTAAAAAGCCCTGTTTTTGGCAAAACTGCACACTAAAAATAACAAGGCTTCAGGCTGTTAAAAATCTGAGTTAATTTGTAACCAAAATACTATCAAAAACAGTCATTGGTACCTGTGGAGATAATTTGGCCTGCCAAGCAGACAATTCAGGATGACTAGACTGAGATATAAAAAAAAATGTAAGAACAATTGGCTGGCAATGACATCAATCCTTTAATGAAACCAAGAAGGAGTACGCTCATCAGGAATATGCAAAATACAGATGGCAGGAATCTCTGAGCTGGTAGGGCGTACCATTAAGGTAGTAGGCCTGAATGCTAGTTAGACTGTCCATAAGCTGAGAGGGATGCCTGTCTAGGTGTGTGTCTCTGAGTAGAGAGGTACTATGGGTTGAATTGTGCCCCCTAAAAATTCATATCTTGAAGCCCTAACCCCTAGTTTGATGATATTTGGAGATGGAGCCTTTGGGAGGTAATTAAGTTTAGATGGGGCCATTAGGATGGGGCCTCATGATGGAATTGATATAAATTCCTCATGATGGAATGTCTTCAAAAAAGAAACAGCAGATATCTTGTTTTCTTTCTCACCTCTCTCCCACCCCTATGAGGACATGGGGAAAATGTGGCAAACTACAAGAAAAGATTCCTCACTAGAAACCAATCAGTTCGTCCTGGACTTTTAGCCTCTAGAGGTGTGAGAAAATAAGTTTTTGTTTGAGTCACCCACTTGAAGGTATTTGGCAGAAATCTGAAGGCTCACTGGAACAGAATTTGCTTGCAGTCTTATATACATGCTTGTTGGCAGGGTTGCATTTCTTGTAAAACATTGGACTGAGACTTGAGCTGACTAGAGGTTACCCTTAATTCTTTGTCACATGGGCTTCTCCATGGAGCAGCCCATGCCCTGGCTTCTCTAAGATGAAGTGAGAGATAGAGAAGGGCTAACTAAGACAAGAAGCCAGAGTCATTTTGTAACCCAGTCTCAGAAATAATATCCTATTAATTTTTCCATGTATGTTTGTTAGAAGTAAATCGCTAGGTCCAACCAACACTCAAGTGGAGAAGACGATATAAGGCCATATACAACAGGGGCTAGGTATCATAGAGGACTATTTTAGAAATTACCTACCATAGTGCACAGCATCTCTTTATGTGGGCCTTATTATAATTTATTTAATTAATCTTCATTTGCTAGAAGTTTGGAGTGCTGCCAATCACATCACATACCCACAAATTTACACTCTCTTCCTTATACCTTTTCTGTGCCTCAAACTTCCAAATATTCAGGATTTAAAACATCCTTTCTTTATGTCCACAGTACAAAGAAATATGCTACTTTCCTATGAATTCTTCTAATTTTAATAACATTTTCAGCAAGGAGATATTATTGGTCATTAATCCCTTAATATATTTTCAACTTTAGAGTTGATATTTTTATATGTAAAATGTTTCTCCAACTCAGTAAAAGTAAGACAATATAGTCAATAAAAATGCAGAGAGTGAACAAGTGAAAGATAAAAATGACAAATTATGAAATATTAGATAAAACATTCTAACAAGATTTTTTAAAATTAAAACCAATTTGCAGAGATTTTAAAATAGCATAGTATCTAATGTTGGCTAGGATGTATATAATCAAGTGCTCTCAATTATTCCTGGAAGGAATTTGCATTTGTACCTACGCCCTGTCAATTCCATTCACCTGGTCTTCTGTGTTTTCTTCTGCATTTTGTAGTTAAAATTGGATTGTAGAATTTTTCTAGTGTTAGCTGTCACTGTGGGATCACTGTCACTATATTCAAGACATCAGAAAATATCTGTCAGTGAAGTGAGAACAGTTTATCAACAAAGGCCACGCAATGGCTACTTTTTGGGCGTAGATCCTGACAAAAGGATTCTCAAGTTGCCAGGGAGGTTAAAAGCAGTCAAAATAACAGTGACAGTCATAACAGAAACAGACTTCATTGCTTGCCAGGAGAATGTGGGTGCTCTGAAGCAGAACCATCGATATGCGCGTGGGAATACATGAAGCGCACTGCATAATACAATAAACTATTTCCATTATGTGAGGGAAAAGAGTGTTTTTGTAAAACTTCACTTACAGAATTTTAAGTTTCTCCAAGTAAACTTTTTTTTGGATGGAAGAGACATTGTTATAAGTAAAGGAAATTTTATTGGATCTTTTGTTCTCATCTTAGTAGTCAATATAATGAAATGGGTTGAAACTAAATGATTTCCAGGTCACTAACAGAAATACCATATTGCTAAATGACCACCTTATTCAAAGGATGTGCTAGTCTTTGTTATTTGTGTGAACAGGCTTATGTATATCTTTTGATTGTTCCCTAAGTATTTGATAGAACTAGGTGGGCAAGAAGTCTTTTCCCAGCTGCTTTGTGTGCAGCTTATGGTCCTTGGCACTTTCATTATATAGCCATTAAGTTATTTGACATTTCTGCATCTCTGATATCCTTTATAAGATTAGTTTGATGATTAAAAAGGGGGAGATTATACTCAAAGACACAAAGGCATTAATTCAAAAGGAAAACTTCACTCCTGTGTTTATTGCAGCATTATTTACAATAGCTAAATATGGAAACAACCTAAATGGCCCTCAAAGGATGACTGGATCAAGAAGATGTGGTTATATCACAATGGAATACTATTTAGCAATCAAAAAGGATAAACTCATGCCATTTGTAGCAATGTGAATGGAGCTGGAAGGGAGTATGCTTAGTGAAATAAGTCAGAAAGAAAAAGAAAAATATTTGATGGCTTCACTTTTAGGAGGAATATAGGGCAATAAAATAAAGATCAGAGGGGAAAAAAGACAAAACTAGCAGGCAACTATAAATCAGAGACAATGAGCAGGGAGAGGGAGGAGGAAGGTTTAAAACAAGGGTAGGAAGAACACAAGAGAATATGGTGATGGTTCATGGGTTACTTGGTGGTGGGAATTTTATGGGGACTACAGGTAAGAGGAGAAAGCAAACTGTACAAAAATGAATGATATAAATATATATATACATAAATAAATAGAAAAAAAGAAGGGGGAGATTCTTGTACAAAGGTACTTTAAATTTGTAGGTCATGATTATTTTCCTACTGAAGATACCTACTCATTACCTTCTTGTAAACAAAAAAGAGACTGCTTGCTGATTTTTACTGTGTGGTGACTATACAGAACCAGGGATCATATGTTTGTGCAATATAAAATATTTAATAGATATTTTTATTTTGGCTCTTAGAAATCTGATACCTGAGAATACAATTTAGATCTAGAACAGGAAAATTATACCTTTTCTGTTTCTCTAAATTTCCTTTAAAATGAAAGTGAAAATCCTGCTTCCCATCATGCCTCACAGGTGTATGACCAAAAGGATAGCAGAGAATTCATTGATTCCCATATCTTTTAAGTATATGGTGATCAGTTAGCCAATGTGTATTTTACTTATCATGAGTCCTTCCTCTTTTACTCTAGTTTTCTTTTCTACTAGTACATTTGTATTTTTCATATAAAACTCTAATTCAATATGATGAATTAGTGACATATGGTCAGAAACTGTTTGCCAGTTTACTAGCATAGGGTATCTTCTTTAGTTTACCTGTTTGACTATGTTCTATGAGCTTCCAGTTTTCTAGTTAACACAAGATAGAAGAAATTAACAACCTCTTCAGTTATATAGGTCCACCATATTTGTAGTCATAGCTGAAAGAATTCTTCAAGTTAATAATAATTAGTCATACAACTTATGTCTTGTAGAAAATCACAAATTCTCATCAAGTTTTTAGTCTAATTATTTTAGCTTGTGCCAGATTTCAAAGCATTTTTTAATATACATTATCTCAGTTGCTTTCAATGGTAAGTATATATTATACTGTTAGCTTACTTGCTTCCACAAAGTCTTTACATATAGTGTCTAATCTTATTAATATTAATGTAGCATATTCTACATACAAAATCACTAATTGAATATTTTTAGCCAGCCTCTCCAAAGCAGTTTTACTTCAGATGTTCCCTTCTCTTTTACATGTAGACTCTTTTATATGATTAAAGCAACAGGCTTGGCCAGTGTAACCTTCGGATCTTTACCTAATTTGTGTTTTAATACTACAGAGGTTAATGAACTTGGAAATACAAGTGGATACTTTACCTGAATGATCTGGGTATACTGGAAGTCTCTGTGTGGATCAAATGGTACAAAGAATTAAAAATTCCATGAAAATTTTTTTTTTGTCAAAAAGGTCCTATCTCCTGAGGAGTGTTTGGTATAGAAAGTCATGCCTTTATAAGTATTAAGACTGTTAATATTCCAAATAAAGTGATGAAAGGCCACACCACAATAGCCTGATATTCTGATGGGACATGGATTAAAATTCTTCCTGTAGGATCTGGCAGAGGTGATATGATCACTTCTGATCAAAAAGCAAAAATAAAAAACTTGTTAGGAAGAAAAATTAGTCATCATGAACTGAATAGAGATTGTAATAGAAAACAATGTTTTTAAAACATCTTTTAAATTTTAAGTTCTAATTTAGAAAATGATTTATATATCTCTATTGTTTAATCTTAGCTTATAATGTGTGGCTGCAGACACAAGAACATGATTTAAGTCCTTACTCTGCCATTAATTCAGTGTGACTTTGAGTAGGACTTCTAACTTCTTCCAAGTTTCCTCATTCATGAAATTAGGGAGTTGTGCTAACTGATCTCTAAGGTAACATTTGGTTTGAAACTCCAACCATTATATTTGATATTATGTTATATCCTCTAATTTCTGATGATTTGAAAATAGTACCAAATTGGACTTAAAACATAAAATAAACAAATGTGAATATTAAGAAATTTTCCATGCTATTGCTGTCATTTTAATTGTGAGTCCTATTTCTTATTTATGCCTTAGTCTTTGAGAAGGCTAGGACTGGCTGATAAATATTTCTTCTAATTAGTATGAATGGTTGTAGCATTTAAAATCCTTGTCCTGCCTTTGATAAGATCAAAATTAGAGTGAATAATATGCCTTGGTGGAACATTAGCATGCAAACCATGTAGCTGAAAAGATGTGTTTAGGCTCTGAGAATAAAGCAGAAGCCAGCACGTTCTGACAGCTGTGAGAAACACAAAAAATATTAATGGTGGCAGTTAGAGAGTCAGACAGAGAATAGTAATGCACAGGTGCATTTTCCCTAGTGCATATATTTCTTCTTTAGTATTCATGATAAGTTTCCAATACCTTCATCTTTACACAGGAATTAGAAAACAGTTCAGACTTATTAGTTTGCCTGAGCAATAGCCTAGGACAGCTGAAAGAACAATGCCTAAAGGGATATGTATATTTGTAATGAAGTAGTCTTTCATGATGATGCTTTAAATATCACCACAATGCCATTTTTCTTTTCTAATAAAGTCATCATCATAACAGTTTTACAGTTCTCCTCATTCTAAAGATCTTATCCAAATGGAATGAAAAATCACATTAATTGCAAGGTACTTTGTTTGCCTCATCAGGCAATACTTGTCTCTCAAAATTTTGACTTTAAAGGTTAAAGTGTTATGTCGGATTAGCAAAAGAATGCAGAAATGGGAAACATGAATTCTCACTTGAATATACATTATCATATTGAATCCCTTTGCACTTTCCGCAAAACCTCCAAATAAACCAGAAATAGATACCCTGAGTACCCTTTTTTCTCAGAGTTGTCAGGATGTAGGTTCCTAATGATGTTGTATCTCCCTCAGTTTTGCTGTCACTGAATAATGGGAAACATCTGGCTTTGAATATCTACAAAGATCTCATCCTTAGCCCCAAACCTCTAGTCACCTCAACTAGTACAAGAAAGATGATGGAAATAGTGTCAATAGTAGAATTCAACAAGCCACTAAAGGAAATTTACTTTTCTTCACAAAATCCAGAAAGAAAATGCATATGCTGGTTTTCCGTATGTTTGTAAATGGGTACTGAAGAGTGTTCTCCTTATGTGATTTCATATTTCCTTGACATCTCAAAGTGCCATGTGTTGTGTTATTTTGTCTATTATTTTTGCTGCTTTAGATTTCCCTGTTTTTAATCAAGTGTCTGGAGCTTAGGGATTTGCACTGCTTCTACTTTTCCAGCAAGTTGTGCCGTGGATTTATTTAGTTTTTGCTTTTTTGGCCTTTGCCAGTATCCACAGGTCAGGAGATCTAATATTGCAGTTGCTTAGTCAGGGGCTGGAAGAGGAACCTGGAAGGATTCAGCTGTTGGTGGGGATATGCTGGATATGGGGCTGGTTCATGCTTGTGGCATGACTGATACCCCTCTTCGCTAGGATTTCAGATTTGAGTCTTTGCAGTCTGTGATCTGTCCATGCACTTCATGAGGTTAGTACAAGTGCCAGAGGGTAGAGGAGGGAGAGGGCAGCCTACTGCAATTTTGTTCTTTTCATTGGGGACCTAACCCACTGAGAGTATCCCAACTTCTCAACATGTGTTTCCTTTCAGTCTAGCATGTATACCTCAACAACACTTAGCTCTCCCTTCCCAAGGACCATAGCTAAGCAGTAGTGTTACAGTTTTTATGACTACCTTCCTCCCATCTTAGAACACAGTCTCCAGCATTTTCTCCTCCTACCTCTTGTCTAACGAAGCATGGATCTCCTTAATTACTCTTCTATTGCAGTCCTTGCTAGTCTCTAGTATCCAAGAGGTGTTCTAGTTTTGCCCAAATGCCTAAACAGGACCCATTAGGCTTAGCAAACTTCTAGATAATCTCCAGATTACCCTCCTGGGAGTGAAACAAGAACCCTCTTCTGATGCCATCTTGATTTGATATCAAATCTCTCCACTGCTTCTCCTCCTTTCATGCTACACATCTGGACAATAACCTACAGGTTTCCCACTTGCACTGCTAGGAACACATTTCCTCATCGGTGCCCCTTGCCTCAGATCTTCTACTTTTTTTTGAAGATTAATTTGTAATTATATGTGATGATGACTCTGGCTTTTATATTTTAATTATATTTCTCAATGCCTATTTGACATTCAAAAAAGGATTTTTACTGATATATAAGCTAAGTGTCACATTGAAGAGAACACAAACAATTACCTTCCTTGGGATCTGTAAGTCTCAATCTGTACCATATCTGATCGGTGAACCAAGAGAAGGTACATATATTCTCTTGTTTTATGGGTAGAACACTGGATGTGGGACACATTTTTTTTTTGTTGTTGAACATTGTGCATAAAACAAAAACAATAGAACAAGAACCTCACAATCCGTCCTCACAGTGAAGGGACAATAAATGTGCAAAAATACTGTAAAATTGAAACTAATCAGGAGAAACATATCTAAAATGATTATTATCAAAGTATTTCATACTAGGGGAAAAAGTAGATTATCCTGAAAGCAGAAGGATAAAATAGCAAGGTAAGCTCAGGTACATTTTGATGGTCATGAACAAATAGAAGTCAGATAACAAAACAAACTAGAATTAAGTGCTGCCATTCCTTGTTTGTGTAGTAACTTCCTTAACAAGCTGGAAGCCCCATCAGACAAGATATTGGATGCCATCAACAATGGTTTCCTAATTATTTTTGACTCTGAGTATGTCGCTAGGGTTTTCAAATTGTTAGAAATCAAATAATCTCCTTCAGAGACTGCACACCTGAATGCCACCACCCTTCTTCTTTTTGTCTGAGCAATCCTGTGTTCCATCAACTAAGACAGGTATTGGTTATGTATGATGAACTATAGCTAATTTCTTTTTTACAAGCAAATAGATAATTTTGCGGCTCATTAGTCTGATCATTCTTTGATTTGTTCGACCTTTGCTGCACTTTTTTATCAGCTGGTTTTCTCAGACCTCATTTTCCCCTGTAAAGCTCCAGTAATCAAATGAATTGCTGGACCCGTCAATCTGACGCCATGGCCTGTTAAAATGGGATTCATCACAAGAATTTCATTATGTTTTTGTTAGAATAGTTGTCAGAAACTTTTCATTCCTGCTTTCTAGTACCATTGAGTGACAGATGACTGAAACACACATGAAGGAAATGAAGCATTTATTAAGAGTCTTAAGTTGAGATGCCAGCTGAGTCAGAAGTTTTCTATATATTGCATCCTTTCCAGAAAGGATATTCTGGTAACCGCTTGTGTGCGGTGTAACTTGGGATATTCTCTTCTTGAAAGATTAGCCAAGTGGTAGTGTGCTCTTGGTTTAAATATTAAATGTGATTTGGGGGAGGAACAAGTGCCCAAAGAAGATTTAAGTTGAAAGTGGAAAGCATCATTTGCAAAGAGGATTTTAATGTGAATGCTGTTCGTCTTGAGAATAATCATCTTTTGAAGCAATTAACCTGCAAAATAGAATAATAGGACAGAAACAAGGAAAAGGGTAGGATCTTTATTGAATCAGATACAAGTACTTTTCAGTATGTCTGATTCAAGGTTGAAAAAAATGACCAAGACTATAACATTCTGATCAGCTTGATGAAACATAAGATGAGCTTCTTTTTGACAAAAGACCTTTGACCTCCCTTTTTCTTAGGTATAAACTTTAGAAAACTTGTCATTGTATTCTCTCTTTGCCACTTTGAGATGTAAGTCTTCTTCAACCCTGGAATAGTTTCCTTATCCTTTTGAAATGTTATTATAAAGGAAAATAGGGTGCCAGTCCCCTAATTTGTCTGGAATGGTAGGAGCCAGCCTTTGATTAGGACCAATTAGCAAACAATTAATCTAAAGACATTTGTCAGCTTCCCCACAACTACTTTCCCCCCACAGTTCATCCCAGTTTGAAAAATTTTCCTGCCTTTTATTTCAATAGAGTTGAGTTATATCTTTCTTCTCTGTTGCAATAATCTTTCCCTTCCTATTGTAGCAGCTATGAATAGTCTTCCTTGACTGTTTATTTGGTCGGTACAATTTTCTTTTACAATAGATTCTTTATTTGTAATTTCTACAATCCAATTGTATATATTTTAAGGAGGAAAAAAATGCATTTGGTTTACCTAGTTTTGATTTTGTGCCATAATTTGTTAGATCATTTAAATGTCATTTAGGACATAGCACCGTGTATATGTGTGTGTGTGTGTGTGCACGCACATGTACATACTCCTACATGCAGCCAAGGTTTATGTTAGACAAATTTGTGTAATATACTTTTCTTTCAAGATGTCTCTCTGGTTGCCAGCTGACCACTCTCCTGGGGGCGAGAGACCCTCCTTCCACAGCTGGTCCACAAAATCAGTCTTATCATACACTTTCTATCCTTTGCTTGGTTCCCTACCTTTGATATTTGGTTGTGTTGTCTCATTACTGAGTTGGTCTTGTCCTAAGAATGGCCTGATACCTTTTGCAGATAGTATCTGCCACTAATTAATGGAATCAGGAGCTGCTAGCCCAATTCCCACAAAACTAAGAAAATGATTAACAAGGGTTAAGTTTCATTACCTCAGAGAGTAGCAGAGATCACTATCTTGGTGATGTAGGGTCTTGACTAATAATCACCAACTAGTTACTTTTCTTTGGTGGGGTTGATATTTCAGGTCAGGGAATTGGTTCATCATGCCTTTAAATTATATTTTGTAGTAAGCCACATCCTCATTAAACTGGGCATACATAGCAGCATATATAACATTCAGTCACACAGGTTAGGAGATACAAAATCTCAGATAAAAGGCAATGACTTTAAGCCATCCCAAGAGATTCCTGATCAAGTATATTCTCAACCACTACCTTCATTATAAGATACTGTACACTGGAATTGGATTAAACTGGCTGGAATCCTCTCAAATCCTGTTTCCTCTGCTCATTTGCACCTGTCAGCTATGGCCCTAGGCTGTTTATCCTTACTTTTCACTGAGCATTCAAAGGTTTCTGTTATGATACCTAGACAATGATTGTGGCTGTACTCTTCTGCTTTCTAAATTAAGTTTGACATTTACTGAAATTTTACAGCAACCTTAATATGCCTATTTTGGTCTCTCCTTGTCTTACCTTAGAAGACTCTGGAGTTCAGCCATTTTAGAAACAGGAATTTTAGTTAAATTATGAAGATTTTAAAGATAAATCCCAGAATGAAGCCATTAAAAATAGCTTTCAATATTACTAAGTGACAGCAATCTGTCAAAGGATGCTTTGATTGTGTTAGTGGTGGAATAGATGCACATGGAATAGGTATGACAATATCCTATATTTCACCACTCTATAAACACAAAATACGGTTACATATTACTTTTAATAACCAAATTATTATAGTTAGAACACTAACTGATAAGTTGTCCCAAATTAGCTCCTTTACCCCTTATATACCCATAATCAAATTTGCCTTTTGGTTAGGGCTTTCCATTGACAGTGTGCACTATCAGAATGCCAACACCCATGTCAAGGGTGCAGTCTGTAAGTGTGCCATGACCTCGGCATGCCAGGAGATCCTTGTTTATCTGTTGAGATGGGAAGTCTAACTTTATGGATGGGTCTCACACTATGAGATTAAGGCTTAGAAACTTTAAGAGTTCCTGATGTCAGTTCTTTGGTTATGGTCTTAACAATCTCACATGAGAAAACTCCACTCTTGTTTCTAGAGGTTTTTATTCTCTTCCCCAACTGCCCTTCTTTCTTAACATTCACCTGGCTTCTTTCTGACCCAGCTACAAATTAAAACTGGGTTGGGCACCAAAAAGAAATATATATATATATATATATATATATATATATATATGCATGCCAGGAGTGACATGGGAGTATAAAGGTCGGATATTGTTGGCTTCAATAGCATTTGTACTCTAGCTGAGTTAGGGAGATAATGCTCTGATTAGCTAACCATAGAACCCCACTCTTAAATTTTTTTCTTTCTCCTTCGACTTATTTTAGTTAGCATAATCCCCTCATGGTCCATCTATGTTGTCATTTGTGGACTAAAAGAAAAAAGAAATTGAATATACAAATGAAAACAAATCCTTAGACTCTGACAACAAAATGATGATTACCAGAAGGGAAGGAGGTGGGAGAGGGAATAGATAGAGGGGGTGCGTTGGTGGCTGGATATTTGGTGGTGGATACGGTGCGATACAATTGCCAGAGTGAGAAATTGCACACCTGAACCCTACAGTGTTATAAACTAATGTTACCTCGATTAACAAAGAGAGTAAAATCTAAGCCATCCCCTACACTGAAGTCTCTTACCTCCTTTTATTTTCAACTATCTTTTAATACCTATTTCCTGAGAATTGACGTCTACTAGGAAAGAGGCTAACACTACCACGTAGCAGCTCTAGAAGTATTAGGAAGTTGGACTCACCAGGTCTCTGTCTCTGAAGTTAGATCAGCCTTTCCATGGATTGTGCTAACAGTGCTGCTGCTGCCTCAGTCCCTGCCTAAGGAAGAACTGAACAGTTGAGAAAAGAGAAAAAACCAAAAATTTAAGGGCAAGAAAACCAATGAGGGCAGAGGACTTTGAATTTTCTGAAGTAGGGGCATCACAAACCAGAATGAAGCATATCTTCCGTTGTAAATCTTAACTGACGTGATTTGAGTCACATTTTATTTCTCTTGTTTATGAAGTCTGGTTGCTAGGGAAGCTGCTTATGAATCGTCTTCTCACAGGGGCTGGATATGCATGTAGCTAATCTGGTATCTCCAGTCTGGATGATCTCTCTGTTGGGATTAGGATTTTGTTGTTCAGTGATACCAACAACACATAAAATTTATAAAGCTCATAACATATTCTTTTATATTTCTAAACTTAACCAAATCAAATCATGATAAAATAATCAGTATAAAATGCATTTTAAGCAAAACTTATTAACGTTGTAGCAAATAGCACCCAATTATATGTCCAGTATTGTTTATGTTTGTGTTTGTGACAAATAAAAATGGGTTTTCTAAATGAGAAAGTAAACTATATTTTTCTATGGCTAAAAAGATTGAAATTCATCTTGACTTTGAGGAATAAACAAGTCAATTTAGTTTTAATGGTAGTTATAGATCATCTTTTCCCTTGTACCAATATCTACATTATTTCACTCTAAAACTTTCATAGAAAAATTTCAGGAAGAACCTGTATTTATAACTTATATGGAAGGAAATAATTCACAGTGTTTAGAACACACTTTTCTGCAGCCCCTGACCTGACTTTGAAACCTGGCACAATTTGATAAGTGGATGACACAGATGAATTTTTTCAGACTTCTGAGTTTGTTTTCTTATTGGTAAATAACATTTATGAGGGTGGAGTTTTGTAAGAGATAATATGCTCTGAAAGCACATACTAAATGCTTA
This sequence comes from Galemys pyrenaicus, assembly GCA_019455555.1. Taxonomy (NCBI): domain Eukaryota; kingdom Metazoa; phylum Chordata; class Mammalia; order Eulipotyphla; family Talpidae; genus Galemys; species Galemys pyrenaicus. The sequence goes on from JAGFMF010012218.1 coordinate 101,254, forward strand.
TTGAGTGGTAAATAAGGTCACTAAAATGGGTTCAAAAAACATCTTATGAAATATAATATGCAAAATAAAGTAGAACAAAACCACACCAATTTAGAAATTCGAATAATTGAGAAGAAAAAAGTCTTGATGCCATGAGCAAACGTTTATGGGGTATTTACTACACTCCAGTGCTATGCATCATAAACATCTCTCTAGCTTATTTTGTGATATTGATTCACTAATCACTTGATTTTTTTTAAGCTGTTCACCTCTACTGGTTCTTTCCTTTCAGTTTAGAAAATACTGTTTAGATCTTGCCAATTGTTAAGCAAGGCAGGAAAAGAAGGAAATCTAAATAAAACAAAATACCCCTTTCTTGATTCTTTCTCCTTCAGCTGAAGACAAAGAATTCCATGCAGTAATCTTCAGTTACCCTAGATTCCATATTCTTTCTTATTAATTAATTAATCATTGGTTTACAACAGTGTATGTGATTTGGAGGCATAGGCGCACACCTCCTCAGATGCATGTCACTACACAAACCCACCAATCAGGCAATCACAGTCCTTTACTGTAGTGCTTTGGACCTCCTCTCAACCATGACTTCTCCTACCCTTCCCTTTCTTGTAACCTCAAATTTATGGTAAGATTTTTAAGGTTTGTTATTAGTTTCATTTTATTTGATCCTTTTTTTTTTGTTTTTCTATATTCCACATATAAATGAAACCATCCTGTTTCTCTTGACTTTCTCTTGACTTCTTTCATTTTACCATTATCCTCTCCAGTTCCATCCATGTTCTCTCAAATGAAAAGAGTAAATCTTTTTTTAATAGCTAAGAATAGCTAAGAAGTGTTCCATTGTGTATATATATCACATTTTTCTATCCAACTTTTTTTGTCCTATTGTACTTAGTTTGTTTCCATAATATGGCTACTGTTAATAGTGCTGCAATAAGCATAGCAATGAATATATCCTTCGAATAGGTGTTTTTGCATTCTTCAGGTAAATTCCTAGGAGTAGAATTAGTTGGTCATGTGGTAAATCCATTTTTAATTTGTTGAGAAACCTCCATATTGTTTTATATAGGAGCTGGCACTGTCTATATTCTCACTGATGGTGTATGAGGGTTTCCTTTTCTTCACAGCTTTACCAACACTTGTTTTGTTTTTTCGTCTTTTTGATATAGGCCATTCTCACAGGTGTAAGACGGTATCTCACTGAGATTTTGATTATCATTTCCCTGATGATAGTGATGATGAATTTTTTTTTATGAGCTCGTTGGCCATTTGTATGTCTTCTTTGGGGATATGTTAATTTAGGTCTTCTGACAATTTTTTTGATTATTTGTTTTGTTTTTGTTGAGTTGCATGAGTTTCTTATATATCTTGGGTATTAATCCTTTGTCAGATTTATGGTGTGCAAATATTTTTTTCCATTTAATTGTGTGTCTTTTTATTTTACTGATAATTTCAGGCACTGTGCAGAAGCTTTTTAGTTTGGCATAATGCCATTTGTTTATATTTACTTTTGCTTCTCTTGTCATTGGAGATAAGTCTGCAAAGACATCACTGAAGCCTGTATAGTGGAGTGTTTTGCATATGTTTCTGTCAATGTATTTTATGGTTTTGGGTCTTACATCCTTGTCTTTAATACATTTTGAGTTGATTTTTATGTGGAAGGTAAGATAATGGTCTAGCTTCTTTCCTTTGCACATGGCTGTCCAATTTTCCCAGCACCATTTGTTGAAGAGGCAGCCCTTTGTCCAATGTATACTTTTGCCATAGATTAACTCTCCACAGATATATGGATTTATTCTGGCTGACAACTTTATTCCATTGTGTCTGTTTTTGTCCCAGTGTCATACTCTTTTGATTACTATATTTTTGTAATATAATTTGAAGTCTGGACTATCAGCCATTACTTTTCTTCTTTTTTGTCAAAGTTGCTTTGGCAATTTGGTGTCTTTTGTGGTTTCATATGGGCTCCAGAATGCTTGTTCTATTTCTTTGAAGAACATATCGAAACTTTGACAGGAATTATATTGAATCTGTATATTGCTTATGGTAAGATGGTCATTTTAAAGTCTTCTAATCCATGAGCAGGCATTAGAATTCTAAATTCTTTACCATTGCTACTTTCAATGGATCCAACTGATAAATGTCTTTCTAGTGCATCCTCTCTTATTATTGTCATAGCACCATTGTTTATTGCCTTGCTATGGCAATAGTCTCCATTACAAGTGCTGCTAGAATGACCATTTTAAACGCATAGCTGATTCTCATTCCTCTCCTTAAGCCCTTTCAATTCTTTCATTGTAGGCTGTTTCAAACTGCTGAATATAGCATGTAGGACCCTTCACAACTTGGGGCTAATGTACAAAGAACTTCTTCACCTCTTTCATTTTTTTGCCTCTATTATGTATTGAACTACTTTGTCCAGAAAAAGTCTATTAAGGAAATATGAGAAGTCAAAAACAATCTTCTTTTTGCTTGTTCTCTGATTTGCATGAAAAGTCAACACTGCTTCAGTTTTACATACGTAAATGGATCACTAATTTTGTCCATTAGCAGGACACACATTCTTTATAACTGACATTTTAAAAAATTGGAGCATGAAATTTGGGGGGTCATACCTGTCACCTAAAGTGCATAGCCATGCATTTCTTCTAACAATGCCATTCTGGTGATCTAAATTTTCTTCATCTATTCACATAATTATTTTCTTTACCTATTTCCCCCCATCACTGGGGGGGGGGAGCTGTGTCTTTATTAATTAGGAAATATAATAATGTTATATAATAATTCAAATCTAGAGCTTTTTATAGGATTTTTTTGGAAATTGCTACTCATTTTATTCTCTTTTTTTAAAAAAATATTTATGCATAGAAGAACTGGAATATAGGCAGAAGTGTGAGGGGTAAGCGGATTCATCAGAGACAGAGTAGGGAGCAGAACAGGTGGATCTACTGAAATATACTGCTGAAGGGAGCAACAGGTGAGACAGGAGAGGTCTATGTGGGTCACCTCCCTGGCTGGGGATTGAACTCAGTCCTTGGTGGTGTTAGTGCTGAGACTTAATGCCTATGCTATCAGTGAGACCCTGTTTTATTCTTAATGACCAATATAAGAAAATAAAATAGCAGAAAACAGTCAATAATTACAAATTGAATCTTGCCAATCTAGAAGATTGACAAGAAATTATAAGTTTTGTTCATGTGGTACTGGTAATGGTACAGTGAACTTTCTTTGAATAATGAAGACTAAAGCAGTGATAGCATACATTATTAAATTCTTACTGTAGATTCCCAGCAATTAGAAATATTGTATTTAACCAATTTTAATAATTGAAAATCACCTTATATATTTACTATACTATTGTGTTAGAATATAATTTCATTTTTTTATTATATAGCATTATAAATAGATAAAAGGTGGGAGACCCAAACATTCAATTTAAAGAGTTTGACTAGAAAACAATCACATTTTAAGTGGTTCTCACATCACTTTAAGTTATCCTATTGACTGCAAAAGATTCTGGAGAATATATATAGAACCCATACTTAGCTGCAAGTGGGCTGTAGAATATTTTCTAGCTTGGAATCAGTGTGCCCATCTACTATTTGAGGAATAAGGATTCAGATGTTGAAGGACGATGAACGATATCAGATACATACCCTGAAAGATGTAAAGGTTTTCTGTAGATAAATAAATCCCTATTCTGTAATTGTTTGTAATAAATCAGTGATCAGAATTGAAAAAGTCAAGGTAAATGCCCTCAAACCTGGAATTCTTTCCTGGCAGTCATCAACCAGATGAAGAGGACATAAACATTTTATTCACTGTTGCATATTTCCATTTGTAGTTCATGTAATATGCAACATGGAAAAAAAGAAGTGAGCAGCAATAACAGTAGTGTTTAGATTGTTAAAATTTGATTTTGCACAGTACAAATCTTTTTCCTCAACATGCTAAAATGGCAATCATAGTGGTAGCACAAATTCTTCAGAAGCTACCTATAATGCTTAAAAAACAGGAAATTAAACTTCTCTGGAAGTGTGCCTTGATGAGAAATGGTCAGAGTTGTTTTGCATTACTTATTGTCCATTATAATCATTTCCTAATGAAATTTCATGTTTGTTTTGATTTCATCGCAATTGCCTTTTAGGAATAGAAAACAACTCTTGGGAAAACAAAATTCATGATCTCTAACAGGCTTCTGTTGATCTAGCTACCTCTGTCTTATGATCAGATAGATTTCCAGGCTTGTTTATCCAAATTCTCTATCAGCTGGTGACTGAAGCTTATCTTTTGACATTTCACAAAGATCATTAGAAACACCTTAAGGCAATGGATGACATCAGAATAATTTGCATTAGAAACCCCATTATTCAGTGAGATTAATTAATATTAAATCGGTTTGATTCTAGTTGCAGTTTGTGTCTCCTGCAGGAATGACACTGAATGAAATTTTGCAAGTCATTTCAAAATAAAATAACTCCTTGTGAGAAGTAAATGTGTGCTGAGCCAGTCCCAGAAAATACTTTAAAAAATTGGTTGATGCTAAGCAATAAGTCAGAAGGAAAAAGATGAATATTGGATGGCTTCACTTACATGTGAAATTCAGAAAAACCAAACAAACGGTTACTCAAAGACAAAACTTGAAAGCTGACGGTAGATATGAGGCATCTATGAAGGGAGGAGATGGGAAGGGGTGACCACAGTGGGGTGAAGAGCACAAAGGAATATATTCAATAGTGATGGAATATGGGTGTTTTGTTGGTGGGAGAACTTCAGTGACTACACTTGAGGAGAGAAATCCTATATTGTCCAAATATTAATTTAAATAAAGACAACAACAACAACAAAGAGATTCCTGGACTCAATTTCTTGTTTAGAAAAAAAAAAAAAAAAAAAAAGGAGCCTCCCTGGTGGCACAGTGGGTTGAGCAGCACACTGTGGGGCAGACCACAGCTACTGCAGCATGAGTTTGATCCCTGCCGCTGGCCCGGAGCAGGGGCGCGGGGGACCCACAAAGCGCAGCAGACCTCTCCTGCCTCGCCTGCTGCTCCCCTCAGCAGTGCGTTTCAGTCGGTCTGCCTGTTCTGCTCCATTCTGTCTCTGGTGAATCTTGTCACCCCCCCCCCATACTTCTGGCCTGTACCCCAGTTCTTGTATGCATAAATAAATAAATCTTTTAACAAAACAAAACAAAACTTAAAACAATTGCTTGCATAGTTCTCTTGGTTGCATGTGTTACATATTGGTTAGCTTTGCTCTAATTATAAATTTATAACCAACCTGAATGTGAGAAAAAATTCACAACTAGAGCTGAATATAAAAGTATTTTTTCCCTAAAATCTCTGAATGACTTTGTTAAAGGATTGGTTCTTTGAATTCCTTGGAATGTAGGTGGTGTAATATATTCAGCTTGGTTATTTGTCTCAATTTGTCTCTGTAAGTTCTGTTTATGTCTGTTGCCTCAGCATAGTTATTAATAGTGACCCTTTTCACTCCTCCAAAGTGTCTCTGGTTGATTTATAAATTACATACTACCACTAACTATAATGCTATTGACGTTTAAGTTGTATTTCTTTTTTAAAGAGGACATGTTTTTAGATGAGCTTACTAAAGATTGAATTGCAGAGGTACAGGAGAAAAACTCCACCCTTTTGGGTTCTTCTCAGGTTAGACTAGTAATCAAAATCATGTCAGGCAAGTTAGCAAAGGAAAAATTAATTTAATTGTTGCAGAAGAATCTCCATCAAAGGGGAGGAGTATTAGGCAGTGAAGCAGTGCCTTGTGTCCCAGCCTCATGTCCGTGAAGTTGCCTGGGACTCCAGGGCTCATTGTGCTTCAGGGAATAAGGCAGAGGTGAGTGGCCAGGTGATGCTATATAACACTGAAGGCAGGAGGTTTTGTGGAAGCTCTTGCTTTTGTGGCTCTGACTTGCCCCCTGCTGCTGTTGGAAGGAGACATGGAAGAGAGACATGGAGAGACATATGGTTTAGAAACACCTGTTGGGAGGCCACTCTCCTAGTCCTTGGTGGAGACAACAGCAGTCATTATATCTGACTTCATGTGGTTTATTTGATACATTTTGAATTCTGACTCTCTCCTTTTGTCCCAGACTTTTCTGACTTCTTTTTCCCCCTTCTGTGGTTCCCCATAAAATATCATATGGCAAACTTCTGGACCTTGGTAGCATTTTCCACTAGCAAACTGACCAGCATTTGTCCATGAGGGGAAGGGAATTTGGGGAGTTTTACTGGAAATTTTTATCATTAGAATTATCTTTTCTTCTCTCTCCATATAGCTAATTCTATTGAAGATCTTTCACATGAAGAATCTACCTTTGTCCTTACATGGTGGATGGAAGGACCCTGTTTTAGAGTGAACACCCTTTTTTTTGGTGTCCTTTGGGTGGCCCTTGATTTTGAGCTAACATAATGACATGTGTGGAAATTCTACGTTTCATGTATGTAAATTCTAAAGACAAATAGAGCAGATCAGGGATATTTCATGTGGTTAAGGACCTGGTGTATCAATGACAGGAGAGGAATTTCACAAAATAGAAAAGAAGGGGGTTAGTACCTCTTCACTCTGAGAGTAGAGATGAGATTGCCAGATAAAGAGCTATTTAAGGTAAACCTATACCTGGATGATGCTTCTCTTCCCCAACTATATTCTTTCAGATAGAGCAGTGATTGTTTCTTTGATTAGGGAAATGGTTAAATCTCAGAGAATGAAAATCTTTTCTTTGATTAGGGATGGCTAAAAGTCTTAGGTAAGGCCCAAACTTTCCAACTTCCATGAATTTCATTGTTCTTAACTAAAAATATTCTGCATTATTTATGGTAATAAACTTCTGTAAATTCATGGAGTCTCAATTGACTGTCAGTTCCCATCAAGCTGACACTGGAAGAGACCAGCTTTCAGAAAAATTTTTTGGGAGAGTGACCCCATAGAATATAATAATAGTAGATTTAATACCTGATAAGAGAGAAGGAATTCGAGCAGTGGGAAAAGACACTTTATCTCTTCCAAACCTACATGATAAGTTTCAAGTCTATCTTTGTGAATTTATGCTGTAGTCTGCTTGGATTGACATTTGCAGATGTATGACATATTGGAATTTTTGTTTGGAAAGGCATACATTAGAACTATACCACTTGAGCCCATTGTACTGTAACTGTGTTTCAGTGGAACTTTGTCATTCCTTACTTTTCTGAAATCTTAAAACCTTTGATTTCTGCTTAAAGAAACTAATGTCTGCATTTTACTCAGATATTGATCTGAATAGTGTTTGGAACTTGAGAAGTGCAGTAATGTACCATGTATGTGCTAAATTCTTTGTAAATATTTATTTAGTTGAAAGACACTGTGCTTCTTTAGTGTGTTTATGGCCCACAAAGTATTTAACTTTTAAGCTATGTCTTTTATTTTTTAAAGATTTTAAATATTTATTTATACGTACAAGAGCTGGGGTACAGGCCAGAGGCACGGGGTATGAGAGGATTCACCAGAGACAGAGTGGGGAGCAGAAGAGGCAGATCTCCTGAAATACACTGCTGAGGGGAGCAGTGGGTAAGGCAGAAGAGGTCTGCTGTGCCATGTGGGCTAGCTCCCGACCTGGGATCAAACTCGTGCTGCAGTGGCTGTGGAAGTCCCTCAGTGGAGTGCTCAACCCTTTGGGCAGGTCCAGGCTATGTCTTGTTAGTAGCTGTGAAGGGTCTAAGATATTACCTTATGTGAAAGTAACCAAGTTTGCCAGTTTCATGGCTACTGACCAGACATGAGACATCTGAGTCAGCAAAAAGAGCTGCTGCTCACGTGCAATAACCAGCATCAGCCTCATGGTTGTGTCGTTTCCTCTCACTCACTTGTGGGTACAATATGTAGTAGCCAATAGTCCATTGATGATGATCATTAAGGTGGGTGTATTTCACAACTGAGGCGTTCTGAATTTAGAGAACTCCAATCTTTTAAGTTAGCTGCAAACAAAGCTATTTAACCTTCACCATGGAGAATGACATTATCTTTATTATATTGGACAGTTAATAAATCTGCACTTTCTTCCTCGCGGAGACAGTACATCCATTTTTCAAGGCTGTTCACTATACAAACATCCTTGAAGAGGTAAACTGGAATAAAAGTTGTCAGTGCCTCTGCTTCCAACATGTTCAGAAACACAAAAAATCCATGAAGAATTTCCTTCCAGGATGTCTTTGCAATACAGATTTGAGTTTCCAGGTACACATGTTATTGTATGTATAACATTAGCTGTGTAATTGCTAAGTGTTCACTTCACCAGCTGCAGTGATAGATTGAGGACAATTCTTATCTCTCGTCTATAGTCTCATTTTACCAAAAAAAAAAAGTGTGTACACATAAAAACTTAGAGTAGATTGTATTTGTCCTCATTTCTTCTTAATACACAGTGTGCATACAGTTTAAAATATTGCATAGATATTTTAAAATAATGGGTACTGTTTTAAGTACCATTTTTATAACCAGGAAGTAAAATTATAACCCTCCCAGATATTTATCTGTGGAGTAGTTTGCCTTGAACATGGTGGAGAAGGAATATTAAAGATGATTGTGACATTTTATATCTGGAAGAAGCCTCCAGCAGTAACCATAGCTCGATGAATATTTTGATTCGATGACTGGGGTTGCCAGATGTCTTTGAATTCTTCATTTCCTTATACATTTTCCAGTTAATATGTTTCTTCATCTCTTCCCTTCATTTCCTTAAAGCCCATAAACTCCTGTTGATTCTGAATTCAAGTAATCAAAAGCCCAGATGCTGGATTTTTTTGGGGTGGTGGGTGGTATGTAAAAGTTTGTATTGTACTTTTAAAAGAAATAGAAAATAGAAGACAATACATAATAAGGTTCTAACAGGATTTATTTTAAAACTATAACTTCTGCAGCACATTTTAGAGTTACTGCAGGTTCAATTAGGCTTCCTAATTCTAATAATAAATGCAATAACTATAACCATAATTACTTCTATGGAGGGCAAACTATTTGCATGGTACTTTCATATGTTATTTCTAATCCTCAGAAAAGTTCTTTTGGAGAGGTGTCACTTCTATTTCAAAGATCAGACTTGTGGTTCAGGGGTTAAAGGAAAGTTGTTTAGGTAACAACTTAAGACCTTTTAGGACTCTTCAGATATTTTAGATGACTTTTGAAAATTGATAAGTTTAAATTTGTTATACCTTTTTCTGTTTCAAAATATTTAATTTGTTTTTAATACATTCATTTTAGATGATCATAAATTACTCATTTAAGTTAGTCAAAATCAGAATATCCAGGTAAGTATATATACATATAAGTTTGTATCTCTCACTATATATGAATATATATATATATACATATTGTTTGATACATTCATATCAAACAATAATGAAACATTACAAAAGACTGTGCTCAAGAGTCCTTTAAGCAGTACTAAACAGTGCCAAAAAATGCTAAGGAACAGTGACCAGTTTGGGGGACAGATTACTGTCAGTGAGTTTTCACCTGCTTATACAATTTGCAAGACCGATTAGGCTGGGTCCAACAAACAACAGGTTTTATTTAACAAATATGCGATTGGGGAGAGGAAGGAGGTTTTGAGACCAAAACTGGCTGGCTATTTCATCCCAGATAATGTCTGCAGGGTTGAGACGTTCCAAATAGAGAGTAGATGCCTTCTGCCTCAACAAAGCTCCCTTACCCCATGGCCTCTGGAGCCTGAGGTGGATCTAGCTACCTACCTACATACATACATTATATTATGTAATGTGGTATGTTTTTAGATGTACACACTTAGGTGTTCACATGCAAACGTATTTACACATATACGGGCATGTTTATGGTTTCATAGGTATGTTTATGATATGTTTATGATTTTGAATGAAAGAAATATGATTAGGTTACTCTATGTACATTACATGCATTTTGGTGGTTAGTTCTTTCAAGAAACTTATGCAAAGGACTGTTAAAGTTTGCCAATTTTACTTTAATAGCATTGAGAAGTCTTTGTGAACCCAAAAATAACTACTTTATTCTGTAGAAAGTGCTGAGTAACCTTCTAGATGAAGAACCACAGTGATTTTTTCCCTCTGAAACCTATTTTTTCCAGTCAAGGCATTATACTAAAGAGTATAAAACCAGAAGACTGGGAGGAAATTTGAGTGGTTATATAATATGCCACCTTATCATTAGGCTGTTTGAAACCTAAACAGATTAGACACTATTTTGCTTGAATACTGCCTGAAAAGACAAATCTACAGTTTTATTTGGCAACACATTCTGTGATTTTTGTGTCACTGAGAAAATGTTTTTGAACACATAATTTGAATCTTCCAATTTGGTGCTTAGGCATTATGGGTTAGGCCAGTATTCTATAAAATATAGAAACTCTTGAGTGCCTTTGTGTTAATTAAGAAAGCTAGTTTATGCTCACCCAACAAACATCCCCTAATCTTCAGTGGTTTAAAACCACATAGGTTAATTTCTCACCCACATGTCTATGATGTGGCAGCTTTGGGTGCTTTGCACTGCTTTGTCTAGAACGTATGCAGAGGAGCAGAAACAGCAGATGGTACAGAACAGCAGTGACAACGAATACACTAGCTTTTAAACGTCCACATACTAGTAGCACACATCACTTCTCATGTTTTATTGGCCAAAGCAGGTCCTATGGCCACAACTAGGAAGGGATGCATAATCATACCATGCCTGGAAAGACAGAGTCAGACTATTTGTGAACAGCTGTTAGGACTACTGCAACTTCCTGTAACATTTGCTCTAGGCTAGCGTGAAATAAATTTAGAACAGAATGTTTATGGCTGCCCAGGCACAACGGCTAGTTTTAAGAACAATGACTTTTGTAGCATGTTTAATTTTGGGGCCTTATGTGAGTATATTAAGGCATCGAACAATATGGAGTAATAAAATCAGTTTTTGTTCCTTCTCAACTTTAGTGTCAATTTCCACTCCATTTCAGACAACCATGAATATATACTAGAATATATACATGAATATATACCTCATCATCATTCAGAAAATTGCCACCACATTAATTTAAAGCACATTGATTATAGCCTTCTGTTATTTGTTCTTAAGTACATATTGAATGCCCAGCATTAGAAGATACGGTGGACAAAGTAACTGATCTCATGGAAATGTTGCTTTGTTATTCTAGAGTTTTATTATAATGGGCCTAAGTGTAGATCTCATTTAATTTGTTCTTTTGGGATTTACTGGATTTCTTGAATTCTGGATTCATGCCTTTTTACCATTTGCAGATATTATCTCTTAAAAAGTGGGACTCTGCCCTATTCTCACCTTCTAAAAATTATTAGACTTTTAAAAAACACCCCAATCTATCTTTAGTGTATTCCATCTTGTGTCTTTTCTGACTTCATTCTAGTAATTATTTTTAGATTTTATTTTAAAGTTCACAATTATCTCTGACTGGTATCTAATCTGCTATTAATCTATCTGTTGAGTTTTTAATTTCAATGAATGTTGTTTTCATTTATGGATATTTTATTTGGTTCTGTGAAATTGGCTTAGTTATCCTTAAAGCATCTTACTACTTGTTTATATCTTCAAGCTTGCATACTAGTTCTTTAAACATCATATATGAATAATCATTTTATATTTTGTGTCTGTTCATTTCAATATCTTAATCTTGGTGCTTATTTTCTTTATTGTTCAGTGATACTTGAATTGTTCATTTTCTTGGAATACTAGGAATTCTTTAGCTTGCATATCTGCTTGCACTAATAGTACATACCACTTTAAACTTTTGGCTTAGGCTTTTTTCTCCATTCAAACTGGCAAAACTAATGACAAATAAGTTTTTCCTGGATTTATGCATTAGTCTCTTTCTTTATATGATGTTGTGATAAATACATCTTTTAAACCTGAAAATGTTATCAAAATAATTTTGACCTTTGAAATCTTTCAGTAAAGTGCATTAGAAAATTTACTGTAAACATCAAAACTTCAAGGATGACAATATTTTCTATATATAATTTTTTTCAATACTTCATCTAAAGAAGAAAAGGAAAACCACATATACTTGTTTAAGGCATAAAGTTACCCAGGCATCCACAAATGAAAAATAAAATATTTTACAGGGGCAGAGGGGAGAGGAAGGAGAGGGCAGAGAGATTTTCTAATGATTGTGTAAACTTAAAAGTCTGAAATCTGTAGCATAGGTCAGCAGACTAGAGACTCAAATAGTTGCTGATTTTAGAACCGTGAATACTAAATGGGTATTTAGTTTACATCTAAGAGAAGATTGAAATCTGCAGAGCAAATGACTGGATACTTAGGCAGGGTTTCTTTGCTATATTCTTGAGAAAATTCCTTCTTTAGGAATGCTTACTCTTTACTCTTAAGATCTTTAAATTATTAAAGGAGGGCCTCCCTGGTGGCACAGTGGGTTAAGCAATGCACTATGAAGCAAACCACAGTCACTGGAGCATGAGTTCGATCTCTGCCGCTGGCCAGAGAGGGGACCCACATGGCGCAGCAGACCTCTCCTGCCTCCCCCGCTGCTCCCCTCAGCAGTGTATTTCAGTTCATCTGCCTGTTCTGCTCCCCACTCTGTCTTTGGTAAATCCTCTCACTGCCCGTGACTCTGACCTGTGCCCCAGCTCTTGTATGCATAAACAAATAAATCTTTAAAAAAATTATTAAAGGAGATCCACCCACTTTATGAAAAGTAATATGCTTTATACGTCTGTTGAAATGTTAATCACAGCTAAAAAGTACCTCCATAGCAACATCTAGATTGGTGTTTGACCAAACAACTGAGCAGCATAGTCTAGTTGACTTGTGCAATTAACCATCACAGGAGGCCAGCATCTTGGAATGTGATTTGGCACTAGCTGGATTTTCTTATACGCTAGAATGGGTACCAATAGTTCTTGATTGATTCTGTTTACTGGCTTCTTCAAGCTACCACTTTCTTACTTCTCCTTGTTTTCACCATTACGGTATATGCATGGAGTTTTTCTAAAAGGCACATTTCTTTTAAGAGAGGTAGGTGTATCTAGTGGTGATGAGTCCCTGGACTGTCCTTACCACGTTGGTTCATGAAATCATCTGAGAAGGGTCATATCCAATAGATTGGTTCCTTATGAATCTAGTTTATAGTTTAGAGACAAAGGAGGCCACAGAATTATTACAGAGCAGGAAGAGCTGGCTAGGAAATTCACACTACTAAAGAAATCATTACTCTGAATCCAATTTCTCCTTAGGATGCATATTCTCTATTTTTCAGTGGCACTCACAGATGACAACATAGACTTAGGTCTTAAGAATAAACCAAACAGAAAGAAAATCATGCCGAACTATTTCAGTTCTTTTCAGGAAGATGAGGTGAACAACCTCATGCTATGCTCCCAGAATGCATCTCTATGTTCATGTTCTTAGATTTCTTAAATTGTCCAGGTGAGTCTTACATGACAAATTGCTGATGACTCTTCCAAATGGCGTAGCCTGAAAAGTCTTCCTCCTTAAGACCACTCTGTTAATTTTGTGAATTGTTTATCTTAAGTGACTGTTTCTAACACTTTTCTACATAAAGGGAAGAAAAATAGAAATGGGTATTTAGTTTACATCCAAGAGAAGATGAGCTATTACTGTGTTGATCTCATCCAACTTCCTTGTTGATGGCTCTGTTATTTATGGTGCTTAAATAGATTTTGTTATTTCTAGTAAAAGATAATAGAAAATATATGGATATTTGCCAAGTGAGTGAAAACTTGATGCAATACTGGACTTATGTTTGGCTAAGTGATGTCATCCAATAAGAAGTTACACTGAAAAAAAAAGTAATTTTAAAGCCATATAAAAGACCTTATCAGTCAATTTCAGTTGCAACCTTTTATTTGACCAAGTCCTTAAAATATTTCATTATTCCTAATCCCATAGCTGCTAAATATAATGTGTATCTAAATCCATAGTGTTGTTGAAAATTTAAGTATGAGTATGAAGTTTCTGTTCTATTCAGGTAGTGTGGATTTAGGGTGCAGGCCTGCAGGAAGGACAGCTGATGGTTACACAAAGATTTGAGAGAGGCAGGCTTTTTGCAGGTCTCAGTAATGATAAAGGATTTTTACTAATTTATTCTTAAATTGGGGGATGTTATCTTTTATATAAGGTCCCTTATTGGATGCCTAATTTTAAACAGGTCTTATTTCTCAGGATGTCAGGGTGGTGACAATAAAAATGCAGGTTCACTTGATTTGGCAAATGACCACAGGCCAGAAACTATCCTCAGGGTTCTATTTTCTCCTCTGGGTTTTAGCTTCACTTTTTTTTTTTCCTTGCATGATTATTCCTTACTTTTTAAAATTTTTGCCAATTTATTTAATATGATTAAAAAAATGTAACAGGGCCTCCCTGGTGGCGCAGTGGGTTAAGCAACGCATTATGAAGCAAATCGCAGCCACTGCAGCACGAGTTCGATCCCTGCTGCCGGCCAGGGGGGGGACCCACATGGTGCGGCAGACCTCTCCTGCTGTGCCCGC
>JAGFMF010012218.1:115825-175222 GCA_019455555.1 Galemys pyrenaicus
GATCTGCCTGTTCTGCTCCCTGCTCTCTGTGGTGAATCCTCTCACCCTCCCCCCACACCTGGCCTGTGCCCCAGTGCTTGTATGCATAAATAAATAAATATTTAAAAAAAAAATGTAACAGCCATTTATCTGTTTTCAGTGCAGTTTTGGCCAAAGTACTTCACATTGCATTTATATATGTAGATTTAAAAATATAAAAAACATATTCATAAAACATCTCAAATTTGAACTTTTCAAATAAGTCTACAAATATTAGTATTGACCTCAATATATTAATCCATGAAAAATTTACATAGTAGTAACTAATATTTATAATACTCATTCCCTGAATGTCAAGCACTAAATTTAGCATTTTATATTTACTAAAATAGTAATTTTTTCATTTACAATAAACCTGTGATACATGTGCTGTTGTTAATTTGATAGATTAACAACACTGAGACAGAGAGGTTATCTCTCCATAATATTAAACAATTCAATATATGCTATTAATTGATGGAATAAGGATAGAAATTTAGGCAATCTGGATCTGGAGCCTTTAAACATTACAGTATACTGCTTCACATTTAGGTGAATATATATGAAAGGCCAATAAAAACAGCATGGGGAAGAATGGTAGAATTTATACTTAAGTTATAATAGTGATTTAGTAATTTTAGAAGTGGGTGAGACCTTAGAAGGGATCAGGTGGAGGAACATTAAATTCCTTTGCCTATGTAGGTGAACTCGCTTCCATTGAAGAGTTAAATCATCAAAAATTTTAAAAATGTTTTAAATAATAATTGTGTTAAATAGCATAATAATCTCACCAAAGATGTCTACCTCTTAATCTCTGGAACCTGTGAATATCACCTCCCCTGGCAAAAGGGACTTCATGTATAATTAAGGATCTTGAGATAAAGAAGTACTGAATTATCTGGATGGGCTCAATGTAATTATAAGAATGCTTAAAATTGAATGGATGAAGAGGTTATGAACTAAGAAATCCAAATGGCCTCTAGAAGGTGGAAAAAACAAGAAAATAGATGTTTCCCTAGAACTTTCAGAGGAAATACTTCTACTTATGTTAGCCAGTTATATTCATTTTGCATTTCTGATCACCAGTACTCTAAAAGAACAGATATATGTTGTTTTAAGTCACTCAATTTTTGTCACTCCATTTGTGAAACTAAAACAGCAGTCCATGTCTCTACCTCCATGTCTTCAACAACAGAAATCCTGCTCTCTGCTCCTACTGTAACAGTGTAGTCTAAAAAGGGGAGGTTCCATGTTCCCTGCCCCACCTAATGAAAGATGGAGCTCAGCATGGAGAGAAGCTAAAAATAATGGGAGACAGGATTTTGGAAATGGGGCAGAGAGACATATGAGGAAGAAGGATGTGTTTGCTTCTTATCTTTGGACTTGCATCAATGATTTGGGGGACATGGAAGGAGTTATGTGGAAGAGATATTGGTGAGAGATCGGTTAGGAGACTGACAATGGCAGCCTTTACCTTGTACTTTGATTTTGCTTATTTCCTTACAGACGTGTGTGACCCCTTTTGCCCCTTTTCTATGGTTTCATGCCAGGAGGTGCCTTAGACTACTGAACAGCTTTGGAGGCTCACTGGCCTCACTTAGGGCCACCCCGTTTGGCTGGGCATTTACCCATGAGACGATGGGTAGCTTTGGGTGTTTCACTGGAAATTATTGTCCTTTCTTCTCTCTGTTGCAAACTAATCATGCTAAAGTTCTTTTCTGTTGAAGATCTCATACACTAAGAGTATGTTTTGTCATACAGCAGATGGCAGAACCTATTTAGAGCATGCAAGTATGTGGGGTCTTGGGGAGCCCCTCAGTCTGACCACTGCCACTATGTTCAATTTGCTCTCTCAAAGGTCTCTGCGATCTACCCATTCAATCACCAGTGACTACTGTGAGACTTTGTCAAATGTTGTGCTTTTGTCTCCCAGGGAGGCGTTGGAGGATAAAATAATTCCGAGTAACTTAACTTTGATATTAAAAATAATCATTCAATTTATTGAATAAAATTTAAATAATTCAAAAACAGTGGCTTGTTTTGTAGTGGTTAGGTTCACCTCTTAAGTCTGACTGTTCATAGGTTCTTTTCAAGGGATATTTGATTAGTATTTGGAACACTCATACGTCTAGTTAATTAAACTCACTTAAATGTTTCACCTGTATTTAATATACTTGATTTGTCTCATAAACACTGTAATGATCTATTGTTATAAACAAATATCATCTTCCCAGGCTCTTAATTCTTATAAATTAGGAAAAAAATGAATAAACTTGTTAATATAGTCAAGATTAATTTCTTTTAACAATAGATGCTAATATCAGCCAAAATTTGTTATTCAAGTACACCTTAAAAACCACTTTTATAACCTGTATCATACCCCAATAAAGCTGAAAAAATATATCATGTATTCAATTACACATTTTAAATTCAAATATAAAACAGCATGTGAATAGGTCAAATGTTCTTGAAACACGTATATAAAATACCAATATGCAAACAGATAATAATACT
Source organism: Galemys pyrenaicus (assembly GCA_019455555.1). Classification (NCBI taxonomy): domain Eukaryota; kingdom Metazoa; phylum Chordata; class Mammalia; order Eulipotyphla; family Talpidae; genus Galemys; species Galemys pyrenaicus. The sequence continues at coordinate 118,358 of JAGFMF010012218.1, forward strand.
AAGGTTTTAACTTCTTTAGATACACTATAGTTAATTTGAAATCTTTCTGGGGTTGAAAACATTTACCCATTTCAGAAACTACCATGTTTTCCCAAGCATTTTGTGCCATACCTGCTTACTAGTTGAAAGTGCATAACAATAAAAAATTTTGGCTAGGACACTAACTGGACTCTTGTTATTACTACTGATGGACTATGACTGTGATTTATACTTAACAATTGGGTTGGTAAAACACACAACTCCTTCCTATACTTAGATTTATGACTCCAAAGAGCAATTTTTTTTTCATATTGTTACAATCATTCACAAAACACTTCACATTTGTCATGACTTTGGCCTGATGTTTTGCAACTGGATATTCTATGAAAACTCACTTCAAAAGTTGTTTCAGTAAAAACAAATTGTCTTTAAAACTTTGAACAATACTATTTTCTCTGTTTACCTCTGAGAAATTTTTAATCCACAATAGGCTGGTAAGGTGTCTTAGAAATCCTATAGTTTGACTGGGTTTAAATGATCAGATCTAAAATTAAAAGAACAAGAACCATTTCAACCCCCCCTCACATCATTTATTAATACCCCACAGATCTAATGGTTTGAGAAATGCTATTCAGTGCCCTCTGCTCCTTTCCATTCTCATTTTAGCTCAGGTCCTTCTGATCTCCCATCTAGTCTATTTAGTCTTCTAAATAGACTTTCCACTTTTTTTCTTCCGTATTTTCAATTTATTCTTCAGATGTTGCTAGGGTGTTCTTTGCATAACACATTTTTGAAAGGGTCTCTTCTCTGCTCAGAAGCAGAGGTGTGGAAAGATTGTGGCTCTGAAGACTATGATTCATATCTTGACCTTGACACTAACTAGCTGTGGAAACTGAAAAATCAGTAGATTCTTCTAGATGACTCTATATTTCCTTTCAATTATAAATTTCTACACTTTTAGAGTAAATTACTAATTCCTTCTTTTGCCTCCCATTATTACTTTGGTCTATTCTTTCCAACATAATATTATAATAATTTTCTCTGGAAACCCACATTTCAACCAAACCAGACTGCAACTTACTGACTTTCTATACCTTGTGTTATTTTGTGTGGTTCCTTTTACTTCATCTCCCTGATGTCATGGAATCCTTACTTCTGGATCTACAATTCATAGTTTTTAATGTGCGGTTCAGTTACTGTTTCCCTAAGGAAGTTCATAACACTGCCTTATTCTGTTGGGATTTCTCCCCAAAATGATTTGTGTAGCACTTTGTATCTCTATTTTATTCAGTGGACATGTTTACCCACTAAGCTATAAACTAAATTAGTGACTATTTTCTTTATAGATGCTAAGCAGAAGTCTACTATAGCTATCTTTTACATATTCCATTTTCTCCAGGGTTTCTGACCCTTGAGATACTTGGGTGCTTAGTTTATAATGTTTAATTGAAAAGTAAATTTTGATTTATTAGTAATGGGCTTGAGTAAAAGCTAAACCTCTAAGAGCATACTAATTTTCCATCTGGAAATACGTGAATAATGTAAAATTTTTTTAAAATTTATTCATAAAGGTGAACCTTTATTATCAATGGTATGTGAAGATATAAGTGAAAAATGACTTATAAAAACTCTTGGGCCTCAGGTGCTTCTGTTTCCTGTCTAGATGAGGATCCCTTCTGTAGAGGTTTATAGCTTTTTAATTTTCTTCCATCATGTTTCCTTTGAAAACAGCAAGTTTAGTAAATATATGTCCCTCTGTTGATAGTTAAAACAATGGTTGCAGTAATCTTGTCAGTTTGGCTATTTCATTAACTCTGAATTTGTCTTTGTTTGAGATCCTTCATTTGAACTTGATTTTGTAGAAACTCCTTCGACATTACATTCCAAGTTCCAAGTAGTCAAATTAAGTCAGGATAACTGTCACTGTGCACATAGATCTTACATACTGTTTTTGTATGAAAATAAAATAATTTCAAGCAATACTTTCTTGTGTCTTATACACATGTACATATATTATAGAAATGAAGCACTGCCACCTTAAATTTATCCTAACAGATTAAATATGAATATTTTTTTCTCAGAGCCTTGGAATAGCTTCTTTTAGGGGATGCTGCTGTGATTAGAGAAGGGAACAGTGTCGTGCCTGACATTTGAATAAGGATTTAGTGAGGTTTGTAACATTGAGCTAGTCAAAGGGGAAGCTTGAAATATACATCAAAGGAAATTTAATCAAGGCAAAGCTAAAAATAAAAGGGTCCATTTCATAGAGAAGTGCTAATAAAAAACTATAAAATGTGAAAAAGAGACATCATCTGGAAAAAATAGTCTGAAAGGGAGGACATATTGTTAACTGGTGACAAATACCATCTTCCAAGATTTCTTATATATATTGTAGGGTTAGTGTTCATATTGAAGTATGTGCTAATTTAAAAGATTTCCCCCCCCCACTTAGTTCTTTTAGAAGCATTCAGTATTTACCAGTGACTACCGCTATGAAATTTATTTTTTAAGTGAGAACAGCCATTATCATGATATTGTTATCACTGGAAGCATCCATTTAGTTTCACTTGGGAATGCAGAATTTACTCTGTTGAATTATGGTTAATATATCTTTTAGATTCACTATATTGAAACTATACTGGTTGGCTGGTGAGAGTGAAATCAAGGTCATTAATTCTATCCTCTTAAGCACCTTTATACTACGCAGAATAAGCGCTTCTTATGACACTATAGACAATGCTAGAACTCCAGGTAACCAACTTCATCTACTTATTATCTCCCTTTTCCAATCTCTCTCTCTCTTTGTCTGTCTGTCTGTCTATCTATCTATCTATCTGCCAGTGATGAAAACATGGGTGTCTAAGAGAAAACCCATTTCCTATTTGGAAATATCTCAAAATACAAGTCAGATTAGTAGCAACTCACTAGCTTCATTTTCATACATAAAATAACGTCACATGCCTTAATGTGAAAGACACTTCAAACATGGTACTGAAAGCCAACTAATTGTGCAGAGGACATACATGATTCATTCAAATAAAGTTTTCCCTATATTTGTATTAAACATTGTGTTTCTAGCACAGTATTCAGGAAGAACCTTTCATGTTTGTTTGGAATAATATATAACCAGTATTTTGAAGATAGAAATGTTTTACATAATAGAGAATAGACTACTTTTGTCCTTTAGACCTGCATACTTACTTTATTTAACAGTTTCCATTACAAAATGGAACAAATGATCTTTAACAGTGAATATGTTGTGTATGTTTTGTAAAATGCAAAACATGCAACTTAGAATTAATTCTGGCAAAAACATGTTAATATAATAAATGTCCTATTATCAAGGCTAACATCTTTATCATTACATAAACATCTTTTATCTATAGTACAACAGAAATTGATGTTCATGATTATGCCTAGGAGGCATTTCAAGATGTGAAGAAGGTGCTGAACTAATGAAAGTTAAATTATATTTGATGTAGTTTTGGAGTTAGTATTTTTGATTGTATTCTCTTTGACAATTGATTATTCATGTGTGGTACATGAAGTAATTTTCAATTTTCCAGAATAGGGTCTATAAAACTTATGAACAGATTGAGTTCACAAAATATGTTTGTATATCAGTTTATTTGGAACTAGGAAAATATATTTCCATGAAAATAATGTATATTGTTTATAGAGAAAAAAATTGTTATGTATATATTATATGCCAGGAAGTACAGAGATAAAAGAAAGATGACTAATAATTCCTCAAAGATTTAACAACAGTGGATTGTATAGAAGAGGTAAATGTAGAATGCTTTCGGGACACAGTGGGTATATAAATCATCCTACGGGGTCAAGAATCTTTCTTTGGAGTGTAATGTCTCACTGATTTTTTTTTTTAAGATTTATTTACTTATGCATACAAGAGCTGGGATATAGGCCAGAGTCGTGAGAAGTGAGAAGATTCACCAGAAATAGAGCGGGTTGCAGAACAGGCAGATCTACTGAAATAGGCTGCTGGCAGTAGTAACGGGTGAGGCAAGAGAGGTCTGCTACACCATGTGGGTCCCCTCCCTGGCCAGGGATGGAACTCGTGCTGCTGTGCCGCAGATGCTTCACAGTCTGGCGCTCAACCCGCTGCACCACCAGGGAGGCCCTGTCTCACTAATTTTAAAGAATAAATCAATATTAGTGTGTTGGTTGTGGAAAGAAGGAGGGTACTCAGGAAGATGGGACAGTGTATATGAAATCATGGTTGTATGAAACAATACGATATATTCAGGTAATTACTAGTGACTTGATATAGCCAGATCATGGGACAGATGCGGAGATGCACAGAAAATTAGATATATCCTTTTAAAGCTACAGGTAACTTTTGATAGCTCACTAAGAGAGAAGTGAAATCAAATGCTTTGGAAAGACTACTATGGCAATTTTGTGGAGGGGCAGTAGAAGGCGTGTCATAAACTATAGGAAAAGGAGGCAAGAAGGAAAAGCAGGTGTCCAGTGGTGAAGTGATGGGCAGGAGTAAAGATGGGACCAGTACTTGAGGAACATCTGGTAGTTACCCTTCTTAAAAAAAGTCAACTTCTGCTTGCATCCCATTTTCTATAGAGGGCCAGCCCAACCTCTGAACTGGTTGGGCAATAGATACCATGCTGCTCTCTTCATTTCCATACCACTCTACTCGCTCTTAGTACTGAAGGGTGATCTTATTCCTTTAGCAAAGAACAAAACAAAATACTGCACACAACCAAAAACAAATCCCCCCAAACCAAGTCAAGCCATATCAAAACAAAGCAGCCCCTGAATCTTAAGAAAATAAATGGATCCTCATGTGTATAGGGGGTGAGAACATCGGGTTGGAACTGAGAATATCTTCAGCTCTTCAGCCATACTTCTAAGCTTTGCTGAAACCATTCTGATATAACAAATCCAGAATGATTATTGGATTAATTGAATGCTTGGGGAGTGAGAAAAAGGAAAAAATTAAAATAATTTTATTTCTGTATCAGGTGATCAAGATGTCATGTATTGAGATAAAGTTTACAGGTGGGGCCATAAAATGTGAGCAAGAGATGAGAAATACAGATGTTGGTTTTGGGGCATTTGGGAATGGAAGCTTAGTAGATCATTTCATGGGGATGTAGCTCAGGAGAAATATGATTGGTGGTGTGGGCAGAGGGTTCATCTGCAATTTACATTTCATTGAAAATTTGTTTCAGATCAGCTGAGAAAACTGATTAAAGTTACTGTTTGGGAGACAGGAAAGAGATATGAGCAACTCAGAACTTTAGGAGGATGAGCTGAAAAGGAAGCGTGTTGGAGGTGGAGTCCTTCATTTTAAATCATAGGGATCATTAACCAACTAAATCTAAATATCTAAAACATGTTGCCTTGAAAGGAAGGAATGAAGTTCCCTTCAAAAACACAAGTTTAATTTGTGTCTCTGGTAGAAGGGAATATACAAGCATGATGTGTGTACTGAGAATTTACACGTAAAAGTAGAATTAAAGCATAAAAAGTCACAAATGCTATGCAGTAAATATGTATAGTCTCTTCAAGGATTACGTTTGTTCTGCAAGAAATGTTTCCCTATATTGTCAGAACCATTTCAGCTAGCTATAGATAAATATACCAAGGAGAAACTGCCAAAGTTTAGAGAATTTTACAGAAGAAATTTCCTCTCTCTTGAAATGTTTTGTGCTAACAATCACAGGATGGCATGAAATATTCTGAAGTCAGCGATTCTGAAGAAGCCTTGCTATTCTGAAGGACAGTTTTCTTCCTGTCAATTATAGCAGAATGAAGTAATATATAATGAGAAGAAACTGAGGATAGTAAAGTTTTTCTTTGTAGAAGCTGCTATTTGTGGAAATTCTCTTTAGGTTGCTTCTGTTTGATAAAAAAACCCATCTTTTCTCAAGTTAACAGACTTAAATGGTTGAATGTTCCAGAGAAGATTTACCCTTTAGATGAACCAAGACGTGTAATCCTTAGTAAGGAGAGAGTCTTCTGAAAGTTCTGTTGCTATAATTTGGGCTTTTTAAAATTTAGGCTCCTGCAGCACAAGGGTAATTTTAACTGGGAAAAATATCTTTTAAACATTTTTTGTGTAAGTGAATGTTACAGAATATTGGCCCACTTGCATACATTTCAGCATTCATGTTTAAAATTTGGAGTTTTATTGATGAACAAAAGCTACTTACTAAATCATTTCCACAAAAGACTAATCATTTATAATTGACAGATAAATGTTGAATGGCTAAGAAAATCAGTCTTTTTATTATACCTCCCATTATAGTAGGTATATATGTCTGAGTCTTATTCCATACAGTCAAATGATAGGATTCAGTATTTTGTACTGCATTGATTGGCATATAATAATATTTGCTCCAGCAAGTTGACATCTTCCCTTTGTGAGCTATGACCAGCCCTGAAAACACTGCTGACATTAGACTTATTCTTATTCTGCTGATGTTACACAAAACTGCAGAATTTCAAATATGGCATTGATCCAGAAATGTATGCTATTTTTCTTCGACAGCACAGTGTAATAAAATTAAAGAAGTCACATCTGGTGTTAGCTGTCATTTTATCAGTTAACACCTTCATCACTGTGATACCAACTTTTCAGATGTTATACCCTAGATTCCATTGTCCAGATGAATTACAGAGTCAGATTATAGGTTTTTCTTTGCCTTTCCAAAGTTTTCATGGATCTATTTTTTAGCAATCAGAGCATATTTTCTTATTGAAAAACTATATCATAGATGATAGTTAGATTCTCGAGCTCATTTAACACATACTACAACTAAAGATCCCCCAAATAAAAATATAAGAAAACATCATGACATCACTTTTTAAGTATCAAAAGGCATATAAACATAGCATATGTTGAAATAACTTAGAAAATACCTTTTGACATTTTCAATATTCATGATGAAGCAGATATGTAAAGCAACTGTAGCAAAGAAAAGTGGTTTAAACTTTTTTGAAATGTGGTACCTATGGAAAAAAGGCAGGTTTGAATGGAAAATGAAGGAATAGAAATATTTGAGGATATTCTCAATGAGACTGGTATTTTAAAGGAATTTGGAGGCAAAGGTACCATCTTTTCTGCACGTAATTTAACTTCAATTTCCTTCTTTTGAAATAAATGCCATTGTCACTTCCATGTATATGAACTATGACTTGATAAAAACATTTTTTATAAATTTAATTATAAATATAGTAAAATATAATAAATCTACAAGCTTTAAATGCAGAAACCAGTAACATTTACTGTTTTGCAAAATTTCCCTATTTTCATTTTTTATGTATTACTCTCATGATTTCTTTCTCTCAGTAGACTGACTTTCAATGTCTTTCATCCTGTAACCTACTTTATCCTACCTCTTTATTTCTCCCTTAATCTTGAGAGAGTTGATCCATGAATTGAACTATGTTTAGTTTTTACCACAGTGCCTGGAACATAGAAGATAATCAATGTTTCTAATAGCTAATGCTATTAACAGTAGCATTAGAAAGTGAATTAGGGTCTACCTATCAAGCTATTGGCAGCACTGCAGCATGAGTTCCATCCCCAGCCAGGGAGGTGACCCACATGGCACAGCAGACCTCTCCTGTCTTGCCTGCTGCTCCCCTCAGCAGTGTATTTCAGTGTTCTGTTCCCCACTCTGTGTCTGGTGAATCCTCTCACCTCCACCTCTGCAACTCTGCCGGAGACCAGCTCCAGCTGAGGCCAGGGTCCCCACAGGAAGAGACGGTGTCGGTGAATTGAAGGAAATTTGAGGAGTCACTAACCACTTGATCAGAGTATAGCAAATGTCCTCCTGAGTGTCTCAGCAGGCCTTTATTTATACATTGCAAGCAAGCAGTGGGGTTACATCATCATGTGCATAGAGCAGAAAGATAACAATCATTACATTTTTTTCTTAAGAACAGCTCGGGATCTTTATGACCTCCAGTCAAGATTCAGGGCATAATACTGTTTCAAGGTAAGGCCTACGTGCTAGACGACATATTTTTATCAGCATACTAGTTTTTCAACGTTAACATTGTTTCTATAAGTATAACATATTTTTATTAGCACACTAGTTTTTTAATATTAAGGCAGCCATGGCAACTTTGGGCAGTCACAATTAACCATTTTGTTATTACTCAGAGCATAAGACAGACTACTAGCTGCAAGGTTTAGAGTGAAACTAATGTCAATATTTTTGTTTTTAGGGAGACTTTTTATATATGATTATGGTTTAAGTAAAACAGAGGCAGAGAAGAGGGGAGGAGGTTTGATAGGATGTACGTGACTCAGTTATCTCTTGGGAGATACAGAGCCTTCCAAAGTGGGCCAAGTTACAGAGGTCTTTCCTTGGTTCCCAAGGCCAGTTTCCCATAGTGAATGTTTAGGTCTGGGAAATTATCTAATAACTAACTTTTGAGTTTGTAAAACAACCACATTTCAATTGTATTTGATCCTGCCTGGTTTTGCAGTATTGGTTTTTAGAATTTGTGTTACAATATTTGTCAATTGGTAGTTCATCATCAAAATGCATAGCATCCAATTACTTGTCTAGCAAAACAGCCAATTTTATAACCACCCTCATGAATGTTTTTTCAGTAAGCATATATCATGAAATCACAGAGTTACAATTTAGCCAAGAGAAAAGGAGTCTGGCAGGGGTCAGCCTTTGGAGTATCCCAATCTTCCAGGAGTGTCCCTCATACCTGGACTTTTGTCAGGCGGCACGAGCAGCTGGCCTGCACCAATTCCCCCTTAAAAAGTTTTCGTATGCATTGGGCCTCCCTGGTGGCGCAGTGGGTTAAGCAACACACTATGAAGCAAACCGCAGCCACTGCAGCATGAGTTCAATCCCTGCTGCTGGCCAAGGAGGGGACCCACATGGCGTGGCAGACCTCTCCTGCTGTGCCCGCTGCTCCCCTCAGCAGTGTACTTCTGTTGATCTGCCTGTTGTGCTCCCCGCTCTCTGTGGTGAATCCTCTCACCCCCCCACACCTCTGGCCTGTACCCCAGTGCTTGTATGCATAAATAAATAAATCTTTAAAAAAAGTTTTTGTATGCATAAACAAAAATACATTTTAAAAAAAGTGAATTGGTATTCACACATAAGAAACTGAGTTCAAACCCAACTTAACTCCAGTACCTGAGTTTTAAACATCCATACTGTTTCATATGAATACATTTTGAACGCTTCTGTTGGCGAACTAACTGCCACCTAGTGGTTTGCAATTATTTGCGTGTTTGATGTGTTTGAGTGTTTGGTGGGGCTTGATGTAAAATGGAACAGAATATCCTGATCCCTTGTGGAGTTGTTTTTTTTTTAAGATTTTATTTATTTATGCACACAAGAACTGGGGTACAGGCTAGAGATGTGGGGGGTGACAGGATCCACCAGAGACAGAGTGGGGAGCAGAACAGATGGAGCTACTGAAATACACTGCTGAGGGGAGCAGCGGGTGAGGCAGGAGAGGTCTGCTGCGCCATGTGGGTCAGCTCCCCAGCCAGGGGCAGGGAGTGCTTGTGCTGCAATGGCTGCGGTTTACTTCACAGTGCGTTGGTAACCCACTGTGCCATTAGGGAGGCCCCGCCTTGTGGAGTCTTTTCAAAGTACACACTCCTGGCACCCCTTCCTGGGAAGTTTGATAAGTCCTTCAGAGTGGACAATGGTAGCAATGATGTATATTTTGAATTAGCAAACTCCTGATGATCTGTGGCCTCTCCATTTGAGAAAACTGATTTGGAGGAAGTTGCTTTACTTTGTTGAAATGTAATAACTTCTAGCAGAAATCCTAGGAAACCACCAAAGAAGGAAGTTAAAAAGAATGAAAAATTTTCTTAGGTTTCCATGGAAACATTTATAACAATCAACATCTTTTTCATATTGTCACTGCTCTGATTCATATTTTTACAGGTAAAAAAAATTCCAGTAGCCACATTAGTCTTTTTTTAATTTGGTCAGTTCCTATTCAGTTAGTTTCTCTCTTTGATGAGAACACTAGTTTTTTATAATACCAAATCTATATATAACCTCTCAAATGCTCACAGTCAGAAATTACATACATAATTTCAACTTTCAAATAAATAATTCAATGACAAAATAAAAATCATTAATAATTTTTGGTACTTCAGGAAGACATTGTGTTACATTGTTCTTTTATCCTAAATTGGTATCATTAGATCAATGCCATGGATTAAATATACAGATTTTATATAAAAACCCTTATTGTAATATAGTGAAGGTCCAGAAAATGTGTACATGGAACTAATTATCTTAACACACTCCAATATGTTCTACTGCTATGCATATTTAAAAAAAATGACTCCTTTGTTTTATGCTATTTGTTGGGCTGGGGAAGAACTTATTCTCTTCTGTCTGCAAAGTTTTAGTCAATTCTTCCTTTTAAGACCCTCACCCCAAACCCATCCTATATTAAAGTAAGCATTTATAGGTGCCAGATCACTGTGGATTTGTGAACAAATGTGTTTCTTCTTTGACTGCAGTCCTTAACAATTTTTTCCTTCTCTGTGTTCACCAAGCAGTATAGTCAATCTGCTTTTACTGAACTCTCTTACCACTAATGGTTCCTCCTTTTCATTTTGTTGTTGTAACCTATACCTTTTTTAATTCTTTCCCTATGACTTAAATGGAATCCTACAAGGAGGAAAGATTGTAGATTCAAATAGCCATTTTATGTCACCTTGTACTAAAATCAGACTGATCTTGGACTTCTCTTCAGCAATACAGGATTCTAGAAGACAATGGAGTGAGGTCATAAAAGTTCTGAGGAAAGATTATTTATAACCTAGAATTTAAAAGAAAATTATTTATTGTTGCATAGAAGAACTGGGTTATAGGCCAGAGGTGGGGGAGGGAGCAGAATGGGTTGATCAACTGAAATACACTGCTGAGGGGAGTAGTGGGTGAGACAGGAAAGGTCTGCTGTACCATGTGGGATAGCTCCCTGGCCAGGCATCAAACTCAGGTCATTGCAGTGGTAGCTTTGAGACTTAACCCTTAGGCCACGAGGGAGGCCTATAATCTAGAATTTTATATTCAGAGTATCAATAAAATGTAATGGTAGAATAAAGATACTGTCAAACATGTGAGAGCTTGAAATGTTTTACCTCCCACACATCATTATTTTTGGGAGTTATTTAAAGATATTGTTTTACGCCAGTATAGAAGAGGGTCAGGGTTCAACTGGTAGTGTGCAAATGTTCAAGTACTGATTCTGTAATGTAGGAAAAAAGCCCTCAGTTCCACTGATCTAGAAAAATAAATATATCCTATTTTGAATAATAAAAAATTGGAAAATGAAAATACAATCCCAGGTGACATTTGGGGGTGGACTTTTACTAAAAATATTCCTCATTTACATGAAATTCAAATTTAATTGGGAGTCATGCATTCTACCTGGCAATTTATATTAGTCTGAAGGCAGTAATTTTGGGTTTCTCAGCACCTTGTGCAATGTATGGCCATAAGAGGCACCTATTAAGTAGTAAATAAAAAATCACCTAGAAAGTCTCTATACTAATAGGATGATGGATAACTAAAACTGTTACAGGGCAGGGAGAGGAGCACCCAAGAACCCCTAAGCTTGTTTTTTTTGAATGGGTTTTGCCATCTGCTGCATTAAGACAAACATATAAAACTTTTAATTTTTTTAATTTTTTAATTTTTTTAAAATTTACATATATTTGACATCAATTGTAATCCCCATGCATTCCCCATCAGCGTAACACCAGTGCACCATCACCTCAGTCCCCCCGTGCTCCCATCTGCCCTCAACCCTTCCCCTCTTCCCTCCCCACCAAGTGTCCCCAGTTTGTCTTTGTCTTTTCATTTTTGGTTCTAAACAGATAAAACTTTTACTGGAAAGGAACTTTAATACAATCAAGGTACAATACAGAAAGGTAAAGAAAATAGTTATTAAGTTAAACATTTAAAGTTACCCATTTCTTTGAGAGTAAAAGTTTAGCTAAATAGGATTGGCCTAAAGCAAGGCCCAAAAGCCTGTCACATGTCTAACGGACCTTTCAGTAGAGACTCATAGAAAAGGGTTAGAAAGAGACAAATTTGGGAGGAAAAGAGCAAAATTAAAATTAAGATAAAAGCTGCCATTGTTAACCTCCCCACGGGTCTCTCACCCACATCTGTTCCAACCAGTCCAAGACCAAAAAGCAAGCGCAGTTTCTTCACATGTGGCTCTGCTCCATGTGTCTCCTTCAGGTCTCCTTGCTGCTCTCTATCCATCTTCCTTCTTCCTTCCTTCCTCTGTCCTCTCTGCAGAATCTTTTCCTGCTCAGCAACACCCACTTAGGGTGGAACTGGGATTCTGGAACTTCCCCCTTTCCTGGGGAGGACCCTGTTACAAAACCACCACCACAACAAAAACTAAGGAACTGTTAGGAATACCAGAGGGACTAGGATTTCTGGCTATTTCACATGTTCTACATAATTTCAGGGAGAGAACATAGGACAGATATATTTAATAAAGTTCACATTCGTTTATTCATGAAACCTTTATCAGGAAATCCTTCAACATACTGTGAGTCTATAATAGATTGTATTCATTATTTGCTCTAAATCTAACATTTAACTTTGCGACATGTACTTTTATTTTTGGATTTCTGTGTAATATAAAATTTCTTGTATTGATCTCTCAAAATATTTTTAAAACATTTTGTACTCACACATAGACTTGGAAATTTTGCAAAAAGTTAAAAATATCACAGAAACAAGATTTATGATCAATTGAGTCTAATTTTGGTTAGTTATAGTTAAACATTTTAAAGATATATATTGCAATAGAAACCTTTTTGTGTTTATCCTTTAGAAATGTATTTCCTGGCTTTTTCCTTCTTTTGGAGTGTGGTAGGTGATAAATTAAAATTAATTTTAATTTCTGTGAAACAAATTCACAGCTTATCAGTGTGACAGAAGATTAAAATAGAGGAATTTATAAACAAACCTTTATAGTTCTAAAAAATGCTTCCTTATAAATTTTCCAGTTTGTTTTTTATTTGGGAAAAAACCAGATTCGATCTGCATTTGATTGACTGCAAGATTGAAATCAAGCTGGTCTAATTTAAAGTGACTTGCTCTTATCATACAATGTCATCTCTTATTTTCAGCAGAGATAAAAGAAATTGAGTGAGAAAATTGAAAAATCATTTTAATGCTCCTCTAAGAAATGGTAACATGAGCTGGAACATATGGGTAATTTGTGAAGTAAAGTCAGCTATGGAGCCTAATGATTTTCAATGTAATTTTTGTGGTTCAAGTATTATAAACCAAGAAAAGCGTTCTTTCATTTTCTTTTCTTTCTTTTTTTCCCCCCAGTTGTTAGATATGAAACTCTGATCATACCCCCTCAAACTTTTTGTTTCATTTGTAACTAGAGTATTGAACAAGTCTGACTCAGGAGTTAGGATACAAATGTACCTCTACTTTTGCCCACTACTGCTCCTTTAACATTTTTTTTTAGTAAAATAACATCTCCTTCCTCCCTGGTTGGAGAATTGGTTCCATTATTTTTTTTTGCCAACATTTAGTTGGCAGACTCTTCTAAAGTCACTTGCGGTCAATTTATATGTTACATTAGAATGTATATCTCTCTATCCCAATGGTGAACTTTCTTGTTAAATCTTCTCTTTTCCATATGGGTCCATGTACTGGAATGGTGAGTCCTTAGTCCTCCACACCTGATTACTATGTGTTTTCATCCTCCATATTAATCCAGTGGGAGAGGCAGTTGAGGAGAAAGAGTATCATTTTAAGTGGCTGGTACAGTCAGAAGCAGAGCATAATTTTAGGCTCAAAGCAAAATGAAATGCAGGGCCCTTGTTGGAAAAACATTGCCCTTAAATGTTTTAACATATATGTTTTTCCTTTCTTTTATCGTATTTTCTCGGCTTCTCATGGTGTTTTTATTTGACATGTAAGTCCTTCATTCTAAGAAAAAATAAAATTAACATGACTTTATTGTTCATCTTTATATTTCACAATGACAGTTTTCACTGTGTATGTAAGAGCATCTTCAAAAGTACATAGTTTGTATTATGTAGCTAGAGCACAAATGTACAAAATAGTAAAAATACTGCATAAAACCAGCTTGATTATTTTTATTTTACTTCTTGAGCCATGTACGTTCTGCTAAGAGGTGATGATTTGCCCTGTCTTCCCCTTTCCTTCTTTGTTACCACTTTCGGTATGATTATTTAATTCAGAGAACTAAAATGAGTAAGAAAGAATATGACAGGGTTCCTTGCTCATTTATATTTCTTAGAGTGCCGCCGCTTGCTTTTTATGTTTAAAAAGGTAAGGTGTGGTCCCTGGGACCATTCAGCGACCTCTGCTTACTCTATTACATGTACAGTATATACACATTTACCTGGTACTTACCCACTGAAATTCCATGCATTGTGATCATTGGAATCCTGTGTGCATGTGAGAGCGTAAACACTCTGTGAAAAAATAAAGGAATGGTAGACACACATTGTCCCATGGAACTTCCAAAACATCAGTAGAAAAATAAAGCACGGGGCTGTCTGAGTGCAGGGTGCTATGTAATTGCACAGGTTCCACTCCATGGAGCTGATCTCGAGTGTGGTGTCCTGCACACATAGTCTCTTGCTGGATTCCCACTGACTCTCCTAGTTAGTTGTAGCTTAAGTGGACTTTAAACTGGCTTCTATGACGTTCTTATCTGTTCTACATTTAATTCTCAAGTATGGTTTGACTGCAAATGCAGCTCATTGTCATAGGTGATAAAATCCCAGATTTGTTTTGCTACCAAAGCATCTGCCTAATATTCCCAAGGAAACAGCCACCCATTGTATGCTAAAATGCTAAAAGCACACCTCCATCTTTCTAGGTGGTCTCCTTGAAACAGTACTCACTATATGCTTGAGATGAAGGAGCAGAAATTTCTTTATTGATCCTTTTTCCTTAGTGATCTAATAGGTTAAAGTTCATAGTATTTTCATTTTCCTAAAAAAGTCCTCTCTTCAACTCTACTTTTTCAAGTCTCATATCTTCCTATGGGTAAAATAAAAATTTGATCTGGTTTTTGGATAATGTCTTAACAGTTTGTTCTTTTCCTCAAAAATCACTTTGGTATCTGCAATCAATCTTCTCTCGGTGGCTCAGCTGAAACATCCAAATGAAACATTCTTTTCATGTAAATAATCATATATAGAACAAAGCATGATATGGACATAGGGATTGAATGTTTTAAGTATTGGTCTTTTTGAATCTGGGCTTATACTAAGTTTGAATGCCATGAACCATCTTCCTGAAGACACTTTGTTGCTAAACTTTCAATCTGTAAAGTCATAAAATAGGGAAACCAATCAGAAGCAAGTTTCTTATATGCTGGTCTAGGGAATTCAAATATTTTCTTTTTATTAATAGCTCATTGCTAATGTTTCACCTACAATCAAATGATTTGAATGAATTAATATACTATAGGGAAATAAAATAGAGCTCCAGTATCAGAGAGATCTGGCTGTGATTTTTGTTACTATATCTTATTAGCTTGTGAAAGTTACTTAACCTTCCTAGACTATAACCCCTTATATATAAATAATAACAATTTTGGGTCATTTAATGATTTGATGTATAAGAAAAATTCCAGAGACTCATCCAAAGTTACTTGCCTTGATGATTTATTAGTAATTTGGTAGATAATTTATATTTACTTGATGGAGAGGGTAAATTGTTACTTGTCACTGGGAGCAGCTCCTTTTTTTTTATATTGTTGAGATGTAAGCTTTATAGATTTTTCTTTTGTTTTCCTTTTTCTTTCTTTATATATATTTGACATCAATTGTGGTCCCCATGGATTTCCCACCACCATTTTACCAGTGCACCATCACCTCAGTCCCTTGTGCTTTTTTGGGAGCAGCCCCTTCTAAGAGTAGTATTATCTTTGGTTTTGCATATATCTTTATGATGAGCTATGTGTTTTTGAAATTACAAGTCTCAGGGTATGAATAAGAATTTGAAAAAAAGAGTGGAGGAAAACTATAACAGTTTGTATAGTGAGTTAAAAAAATTAGACTTGATCTCAAACATGGAAATGGTGTCGCATACATCCTCATCAATGCCCATATTTGTCATGTGTTAGTGAGCATTGTAAATTTTAGGAAAGTGGAAGGGATTTTTCATATGAGATGAACATTTCATTTCACAAAGCCTATCAGATATATCTGTATGTATGTCTTTTATCTGCAAAGTTGCTTTCTTCAGACTCTCATTCTTGGTTCCAGATTCTTCCCAGCTCTAAGTCTTTCCCATATTCTTTTTTTGTTCTTATTTTGCATTTTCATACTCTTCACTGAATTCTATCTTCAGGTATGTGAAAGAACATCATATTAAAAATTATGTGTTCAATGGAGTAAAAGATCTTTAATTTCTAGGATGCACTCTTCGAATTTGTAAATTGTGATTAATAGTAGTCTTTTAATTGTTTTTTTTTCTTGTTATTAGATCTTGTAGGAATAGCTTAGGAATGGGAGAAGGGGACCTTGAAGTATTGTGAAAAGTGTGCAAATATTTAGTCGATATGGCAGATATATATCTGAAAACTTGTGGCTCAGATTGTGGAGTATAATAGAAGCTGAATTCCAGTATCCTACTTAATTCATTTCATCAAGAACTCTAGGCAGTAAACAACCTGCAGAACTATATTTGTGGCCCTTGAGAAAGAGGAATAAAGTAAATGGTGGAAACTTTGGGAAAGGTGACCTGTGAGAAGTTCTTAATGCCTTGGGGGAATGGAATAATTGTAGACAGGATTGGTTAATGTTTCATAATTTACTGGGAAATAGTAAATAATTTCAGTTATGCTGTAGCCATCAGTAACATTGTCTAAGAGTAAAGTTTTGAGTAGTGGTACTTTGAAGATTAGAAGATTGAGTTTGATTTTAGATATGATTGGGGTGTAGAAGCTGTTGTAACATGGGGGTTACTTAGGAGTAGTCTTGATACAAACTACCCTTTCACCAAATTTCTTAGAGATGCATGCTTTCATTACATTGGGGGATGACTGATGCCTGGATTCTCTTTATATAAATGGAAACTGCAACATCAAGGGAGATATAGAATATAATGTGAAGAGTTTACCTGGTATGGGGGATTGCCTTCAACAATCACCAATTCTGATATTCATATACTGTGCATGACTCTCCCCAGTTAGGCAAAATTTGGTTACCTTTTGTTTAGGAAATATTATATAACATATTTGATATATAATGACTTCTGAGAGTAGGCTACCAAAAGACTATGACCTCCATTTTGGATACCTTTTTTAAATTTTTTCTCTTACTTTCTGTGAGCAATAACAGCTAGCTGTCAGGGCTTCCCTGGTGGCACAAGGGGTTAAGCACTGCACTGTGGGGCATCTGCAGCTACTGCAGCACTGGTTTGATCCGTGGCCAGGGAGGTGGCCCACACGGTCCAGCAGATTTCTCCTGCCTCGCCTGCTGCTCCCCTCTGCAGTGTGTTTCAGTCAGTCTGCCTGTTCTGTTCCCCACTCTGTCTCTGGTGAATCCTATCATCACCATTCCTCTCCCAAAATCTCTGGCCTGTACCTGAGTTCTTGTATGCCTAAAATAAAATATATCTTTTTTAAAAAAATAACAGCTGTCATGTTGTGGGCTGTTCTATGGAAACACCAGCTTGGCAGGTGGAAATTCTCTGGCAAGTAACTAGCAAAGAACTAAATTCTGTTAACAGCTGCATGAGTGCAGTTAGAAGCAGATCCTTCCTCAGGCAGCCTTTTAGAGGAAACCCCAGCCTTAGAGAATATCTAGAACTATAATATACAAAATAACTTGGGTCAAGGACACCCAACTTCACTGCTGTATCATTTATCCACTGTCATATAACAAAACTCTTTAAATCTTAGTGATTTGAAAAAAACAGTAACATTTATCATCTTACTGTTTCTATGGGCCAGGAATTTGGGTGGTAGTGGTTTGGGGTATTTTATGAGGTTATAGTCAAGAAACTGGTTGGGGTTACAGTTGTCTCAGGACTGAGTGTAGTTGGAGGATTCAAAACTTCCAAAGTGGCTCATTGACATCATTGGCAAGTTGATGGTGGTTGCTAGTAGGAATTAGTTATTTGCCATGTAGTCCTCTTCTTATGACTTATTGAGTGTTTCACAGTATGGTAGATGGCTTCCTCCAGAATAATTGATCCAAGAAAGCAAAATGGAAACTGAAATGTTTTTTATGACCTAGCATCAGAAGCCACATACCATTATTTTTGCCATGATGAATAATCTCAGAGGCTACACCAATGCAATGTAAGAGGACTCCCTGAGGGTATGACTATCAGAAGGTACGGTATTTGACTTGGGGTTGGTTGCTTAATGTTATTAAACTCCGATATCCTCAGCTTTGAAATGGGGCATGATGGTAGCTACCTTGTTGGGTTTTGAAGATTAAATATAATATTTCGGATATTAGCACTAGTAACCAATACATGCAAATTCTCTTTTTTAAGTGTATGTTTTCTAGAAAGGGTGTCTGTGTATAAGAGTAGAAAATAATGAACATTTCTAGTATAGTCCTCTTGAGTTATAAGAGAACCTTATGTGTGTGCTTAACAAATGTGAGCTATTTTCATCATTATTATTACTAGTTATGAGGATATTCTTGCTTGTGTTGCATTGCTGGCCCATCTTTCTTAACTGTTTCAGAGGGATCCCACAGATGACTTGTTATATGATCATTTTATATCTGAAGTTCATTGGGAAGTTAGCTAATGGCAGCTCTTGATTAAACCACATTTAACACATTATGACCTAATAAAATATTCTGACTAGTGAGATTGCTTCATTACATGTCACAGAAATTAAAAGTGCAGCTTCTAATATAAGTATGCTGTCCTTAATATGCTGGCAGAGAGCTTTTTGCTGACAGGGTCAGCAGAATGCAGAACATGCCCAATCTACATTATCTGCAGGTCAGTTTAGACACTCTGAGTCTTGTTTAGATTGTAGAGGGTTATATTATATTTGCTTTCTGTCACACAAAGGTGCAATATAGATTCTACAAGAAAATAGGATATAGTTTTAGAAATAACGTTGTAAAGAGCAGGAACTCAACATTGCTTAAGAATAGGTGCAATTATTTTAAGTGTTCAAAGAAATCTCACAAAATGCTATCAGAAATAGTCATTTCTCATGAGACTGGAAGTCCATTAGACGATGTTTCCTTCTTTCTTGCTTCATGATCTTCATTTCTCATCTTGGGATCTTTGTGGTAGACATATTCTTAAAAGGCCCATAATGACCCCTCCCAGTGGCACCCCCCATATTCATATCCTTACATAATTTGTATCCCCTTCAGTATGGACTGAACTTATTAACCCAGTTCTAATGGTGAAAATAATGGCATGTCAATTTTTAGATTACGTATGTGTGAAAAAAAATGAAGTTTTGGGCAAAAGGAAAAAAAAAAGATGTAGAGGGCAGAGGAAGCAGATACAGGAAACCTGATGTGAAGTGACCCACAGATATCAGACCATGATATATGCTTTTATGTCATAAATTCTTGCCTTTCTCATATCCAAATGCATATCAAAGTTAAGAAGTCTAAGATATGCTTGTCCGGAAATTAACGTGTTCCCATGAAAAACTGAATTCTTTATTTTTGCCATGCATGTTTCTCAAATATAACTCTTTTTTTGTGGAAACTCTGCCTATCTCAACATTTTATGAAACCAAATTCTGACTGGAAAAGGTGGAAATAGCAGCTTTCTGGAACCCTTTTTCTACCAATCTCTTCTCTAGGTTTCAGATCCTTCCTCTGCTGATCTAATGAACTGTAACTATCATTGAGACCTTTATTTTAGTTAACATTTGACAAAAGAAAGGTCTTCAATTTTGGCTGTGTGTGTACTCATTCTCTCTCTTAGGACATTTGTACTAGAGAAAGCAGAGTACATGTTTTGAGTAGCCATATGGAGAGGTTCAGAGGGTGTTGTGAAGAACTGAGGTCCTCAGCCCAATAGCCCATGAGAAAACAAAAGCTCATGAGTAACTTAAAGCCTGCCAGGAACCATGTGAACTTGGAAGTGGATACCTCATCCCTGGTTGAGTGGATGAATCTTGAGATGGTTTCAGCACCAGCTGACAGCTTGACAGTAACCTCATGAGACATTCTGAGGCCAAAATTACCTACCCAAAATGCTTTGTTATTTCACAGAAACAGTGAGATAACAGATGTTTGTTGTTTTAAGCTATTATTTTTTGGACTAATTTGTTATTCAGCAGTAGATAGTGAATACAGATTTTGATGCCTAGAGGTAGGGTGCTGCCTCATTGTAAACCTAAAATGTGGGAATGATCTAGAACTGGGATTTGAGTGATGTATTCATGAGATTCTAACATGTGTCAAAGAAGCTGTTAATAGAAAGTTCTTAGCTTTTTGTTAAACCGAAGGTAAATGCTGGTAGTAACTTGAAGTAAAGGAGAATCTTTGTAATGTCATGGCAGAAAGTTTAGCAATATTGTCGCTTGTGCTAATGTGAAAAGTAGAAAATGTACTGGGTGATCTAGCTAAGATGTCCAAAGTTCTGAAGTTGCTGTCTGGTTTCTTTTTGCTGCTTATAGTAAAATAAGAGAGGAATGAATGAAATTGAGATAGGGATCTTAGATAAAAGGAGCCAAGACTTGATAGTTTTGAAAATTCTGTTTTTCTAGATGCATTGATACTAAAGAAATTACTTTTGATCAAATATCAAGTCCAGGACACTGCCAAGACAGCTTGGTATCCTAAAGATGAAGCAAGCAATGTGACTGTCAAAATTTCAGTTAACATTTCAGGAGCTCAGAGGTTATATCCAGAATGCTATTCAGGCTCACAAAGGGTCATTTTGACATTAATGGAGTGTCTCACAGATCCTCTCAGTCTAACAACGGGGCTTCTAAGAAGCTTAACAGCAATGTGTCTCAGCTGCCTCAGCCAAGGCTCAGGGGAGAAAAGAGCTTTTCTTAAGATTTGTGACTATGGCTTTTGTCTAATGGCATGAACCCCAAGATAACTTACAGGAGACCCACAAAGTTCTAACAGAGTTACATATATAGAAGCACCACCAACTTGAACTCAGTGGTAAGAGACACTTTGGAAATAGAACAGGGCTTTGAATTCCAGAATTATATTGGAAGAAAGAGACTGATAGATGCTCAACTGTATACACATTTCTTTTTCTGCAACAGAAGGAAGACCCAGAGGACTCAGATTCAAAAGAAGGAATTAAGAAGGTAGAATTCAAAGAGGAAATTATTTCAGGCATTGAAATATAATCAAGGAACATCTGATATTAGCAAGTTGTAGTTCAGAATTTCCATGGCCAGCGACACTTACTGTGTCTGCCATGACATTACAAAGATTCTCCTTTACTTCAAGTTACTACCAGCATTTACCTTCGGTTTAACAAAAAGCTAAGAACTTTCTTCCCCTCTGGACAGGAATGTATCTGATAGTTTTCCAGTACCTGACCCCATTGCAGGATGTGTTTATGGGAAGGGGAGTGGGACAGATAACTTATCTATAAATCAGTTTCACAAATCTGTAGATTAAGAGGTATGGAGTTGGAATAATTGTTCTTAAGGAACTATACATGGGCTAATTTTAGATGACAGGATTCTGGACTTTGAACTGAGACTATAATGGCATGACACTTTTAATGCCTTCAGAGGAGATGAGGACAATTTCATGTGAGAGAGATGTGACTCATTGGGAGTCACAGGTAATAGACTATTGTAGACCACTTCTAAGATGGCGCCCAGTAATCCTTCTTCCTGGTATTCATGCCCCTGTGTGATCTCTTCCCATTGATTATGGGCTGGACCTAGTAACCATTTCCAATGAATATAATATAGCCAAAGGATTGTGACTTCTGAAATTAGATTTCAACAAGACTTTAGCTTCCATCTTAGATGTTTGTTCTCTTTCTTTCCCTCTCTTGGATCACCAATAGGGGAAACAAGCTGTCATGTAGTGAGCAGACCAACCTATACCGAGATCCATATATTGTTGCAAGGAACAGAACTCCTTAAGAGGTTCACTCCAGAAGGAAATGAAGTCTATTATCAGCCACATGAGTGAGCTTAGAAGCAGATCCTTTAGCCCCAGTCTGATCTTGAGAGCTCTGCAGTCCTGGATGACTGCTTGACTACAATCTTATGGGAGTCCTTGAACCAGAATACTCAGCTAAATGGCTCCCACATTCCTGAACTGCAGAAACTGAAATAATAAATGATTGTTGTTTTAAGACACCAAATTTTGGGATAATTTGTTGTGCAGCAGTAGATAACTAAGTCTGTCTGCTTTTTGTCTTTGCACACTGGCTTCTTTTTTGATTCATCGGTTTCACTTGAGGTGGTTTTACATGCTGACAATAATTGATTGACTCACTCTCTTGGTCCCAACATCAGATTTTTGGAAACAGAATCTCTTGACTTAGCTAGGTCCTTTTCTGTTTCCTTTACCCAGAAATGGGAGCATGACGTATGTAGAGCTGCCTTTTCCAGGCTGTTTGTGAGTTATACTTTTATAAAAAGAGTAGAGGAGAAATGGTGGGTCTTAAGACAATTGCTGCTTTGGGAAAAGATGCCTCAGAATTATTTTTTTTGTATCTAGCAAAGTGAGCTGGACTATTCACAACAATGAATCCAGGACTATAACATATTCAGATGATTCAGTGAAGATGCCATAGGATACTACAGTATTAGTGCTACACTTTAAATAGTTATACATACTAAATGGAAGTCAATGCTGGTTGCAACTCTGTAGTAATTAATAAAGCTATTTCCACAGAATTTTCACTAAGGTATAGTTGAACCATCCATACTTTTTGCAAGATATAGCAACACAGGTATAACTGGAGTTGTCTAGTGAGTATATTGAGTGACTCCTTCAGGGGGATATTCTAATTCATCAGGAAAGACTCAGAAGATGTTTAGGAAGAAATTCATTCACACCACTGTGATGGGGGAAAGAGGAGTGTTTTGTATGCCTAGAGGCACTAGAAGTTACAGTTAACATTTTATGTTTCATTGCTGCTTTTTAGTTGTAAACTGCAGTGATTTTTTTTAAAAAAGAGTGAACTGAGCTCAGAATTGTATTATAGACATAAAGGACTATCTTGTTGAAAGTTCATTTTTTTCTTTTTCTATCTGTTAAGGATTAGCCTATCCTACAATGACTTGAATATTCTAGAGGTCATTTTAAATTATACTCTCCCCAAAATACCCAAACCACTCATATATGTCAGCATCAGAAAAGTAAAGATGAAAGAAGACTTGAGTAAACTATTATATCAAAGACAACTAAATGTATCATGATTTTAAATGGTTTTAAATGGGAGTACATGTAAAATAATATTCACCTACAATCATACAGACACCTAGATGTGTGTATAAGTTTTTAAATATATATTTATTACACCATCCTTCATATTTGTGCAATGTATTATTTCCCCATGAAATTCTCATCACCATGGGTATGCACCACCTTCATAGTCCCTTGTGCTCTTCCCACCCCTGTCCTGATCCTTCCCCCTCCTCCTCCCATATATATTGTCTCTGTTATGTATTGCCTGATGATTTTGAAATTCACTTTATTATGGTTATTTCCTCCCTTCCCCCCTTATTTGGGATATACATTCCTCCTACAAGTGAAACCATTCAATATTTTTCTTTTTCTTTCTGGTTTATTCACTGAGAATAATCCCTTCCAGCTTCATTCATGTTGCTGCAAATGGAATGAGTTTATCCTTTTTGATTGCTGAGTAATATTCCACTGTGTAAATAGACCACATCTTCTTGAACCAGTCATCTAGTTTTGGGCATTTGGGTTATTTCCATACACTACTTACTGTAAATTGTCCTAGTTGCTTGTATAATTTTGACACCCAAGCTTGAATAGAGAGATTCAGTAGATTTGTATATTTATTTCATGAACTCAGACTTGGCACAGGCACTAGGAGTCCTAGTTCCTTGAGTACTTCTATAAATATTATATGGTGGCTGCAGGGACCTTGGGCCTCAGAATTTGGCCACTAGAAACTAGATTTATGGCTATTTAATGATGAAGGAGAAAAAAGAGAGGGTTCCCTAAATATTGATGGTACAGGTTCTGGGGGACAAAAGTTATTCTAAAGTGGGAGACAGCCAAAGGACTCAATCACTTTTCATATAGAGGAAGGCTGAGAGGGAGATACAGGTGGGATCACCTCAGTCAACCTCTGGTTTGCCTTTTAGGGAAGTTACTATTAGTTTTGGAGAAGAGGATTTGGTAAAATTTAAAGTGCAGGGCTTTTAGGTCTGTCTCTTAATACTAGATGAGTTGTAACCACATGATCAAAGATAGTCTATGAACAGTTGAAAGAAAGTCATCTTTTCCCTGTTCATTTGATACATGAGACAAAATAAACCCCCAACAAAGCAAGTGTTATTAGAAGTTTCAGAAAAATACTTGAACAGAGCATTACAAATCTGAGCTTTTTAGGATTACATGAAGGGGGCGAGTTAGAGGAATGACAAACCACATGTTGTCCTTCTTTCTGGTTATGATGGTATGATCTAATGCTTCTTTTTTTACAAAGTTTATTTAAATTCCAGCTGGAGACTGGAGGGAAGGCATGAGTGAGTTGAATTTTGATCACCATCCATCTGCCCCCCCCCGCAAAAAACAAAACAGAAAACAAAAACAAAAAACCAAACCAAAAACAAAACAAAACAAAATCTCTGGAACTGGAATCACATACTCTTAATTGTTAAATAGTCATTCTGGCTTTTAAATGTTTCTTTAAGGGGACTGACTTGGTCTAGAGAAAGGATGGTTCAGATTGCCCTATGGAAATTACTCTGTTCTTATCAGAAATCATAGATTTTCCTCATTCCAGCCACAGGTTTCTGTTTTCATGTGTTGAGAATTCTGCTTCTTTGTCTACAATCAGAATTAGACTTCTATGTTGTCTAAGTTTGCAATATTTTCATGAAGCAATAAGAGGGGCAGCCAAAACGATCTGTGCAGAGCAGGCAGCTCTTGGTTGTGCTAAGTCAGCAACTTTTACTTTACAGTGTTGGGTTCACATTCACCACTCAATGAGTTGACTGCTTTTAATCTCCTTTCATTGCATCTACCTGAACTCTGTCAATTTGTATCCAGTAGCAGCAAAAGTCTCATTTTTTCTCTTGCCATTCATTGCAAAAGGGGAAAGGGTAGAGCAAAGATAGTGTGCATATTCTATAGAGAGCAATAAACTGAAATGTACTTGTCAGTTAAGATTCTGTACCTCGTGATTATATAGTAAAATACTACATTTATGCTGAGGCGAGATACCTTTGTTGAGCCCAGAAAGAAAAATCTCTCCAGTATAGTTTGATTATAGTAGTCAAAAATCATCAGATGATAAAAAATAATCCTGATTATCAATGCCAATTAAACTGTGTTCTGCATCTGTATTTATTAAAGTTCTCAAGGTGATTTCAAGGTCAAAATTACAGAATTAGTCTTAATGCTCATCGCAATTGAAACTATGAAAATCAGAAATATGGCCATAAAACTGCCCCCACTAAGTCACATTTCTTATCCTTGAGGTAAAATCAACATGTCCCTGTGGCTAATAGTTTAATCTGACTCTATCTAACTCTAATCTAATTAAATGTTCCTATTTCTATTAATCAATCATCCATTCTTCTGTTCATCTGCCCACTCATTCCTTTTTTGGAGTGGAAGGTTGAGGCAATTCTGTGGTGAGTCTTAATTGAAGGAGTGACCTAGGTATAAATGATTTAATGGGCAATTAATCATTAAAGATATTAAAGATAGCCAAGAAAAATGAATTTGCTTTAAAAATAATATGGTAGCAGGTAATATAGTAGATTTTACAATGGAGAGAAGTCAGGCCAAAAATGATTGTTTTGCAACAGTAAGGATGAAATATTTAAATAATATTCTGATAAGAGACTAATATGAGAGAGCACTTAAAATTCGTATTTGGCTAACTCAAAAGTTAGAATGACCTATGAGAAATCTGAATGAATAGTGGTGATCCACTTGGGATTTCTTTAGTTGAACCCACAGGTTCTTTGCAGGGTCAGGGTTAGTTCTCTATTTTCCTTTTACTGGTTGCTACACAAGATCTGCCTAATTTTCCTTTCTTTTTCAAGTTCTACCATTCAATTCATTCTTAGGTTTCCCAAGATTGATCTTGAGTGGGATATAATTCTTTGTTCTATAGTACGTTGGAAGGCAAGCAATTGCCCTTGACACTTTTAATGGTTTTTATTGCATATTGCAATGTTAATTTTTTCCCACCAACAAGAACTTAAGACATCATTTTTAAAAAAGATTTAAAGATTTTTTTTAAAAGATTGTATTTATGCATACAAGAGCTGGGGTACAGGCCAGAGGTGCAGGATGTGGAGGATTCAACAGAGACAGAGTGGGGAGCAGAACAGGTAGATGAATGGAAATACTCTGCTGAGGGAAGCAGCAGGTGAGGCAGGAGAGGGCTGCTGCGCCACGTAGGTCCCCTCCCTGGCTGGCATCGAACTGGCACTACTGTGCTGCAGATGCTTCACAGTGTGGCATTCAACCTGCTGTGCCACCAGGGAGGCCCCGAGACATCATTCTTCTCTCTGTTTCTACTTAACCTAATAGAGTTTCCATATTAGTTACCTGTTGTGATGATAAATACTGTGACAACCACTGAAAATTCAATGAGGAAGATAATACTTTTAACACATGAGTTTTCAATTGAACTGGGTGGTTCTTTTGGTACTAGTTGGGGTAATCGTGTTTGTGGTTTGGATTGCTCATATTTTCTGAAGTTGGCAACTTTTTATTTAGTCTAGAAAGGTTTTAGTCAGGACAACTGGGGCTCTGGGCTCTGTTCCATACTCATCCTCTAAGCAGGGTAGACTGGGCATGTTTGTGTGGCAAAGGCAGAGAAATTAAAGAATAAGTAGACATATGTAAGTACTTTAAAAAAAGTTTCTGCTTGCTGACAACCCAGTGGCTAAATGAAGTTACTTGATTGAGCCCACAAACCAGAGGGTCAAGCACCCTGTATATAGTGGGAGAAAACTACCGTGGTAGAGCACACAGGCCAACATGCAAGAAGGCAGTAAGAATTAATGCAGCTGATCTTTCACATTCTCTTTTTTTTTTAATGCCCTCCACTACTTATTTGAGAAGTGAGAAGAATCCTATTGGGACTCATAGATTCCTCATGGAAACAGTCTATGGGGGAGATTCTGTTAAATTATTTGTCTTTATTCTTAGATTGAAGTTTTAGTCCAAATTTCTAATTCTTTAATATTAGCAACAGTAAATATAACAATTGAAATAATAATGATCAAATTCTTTCTATGTAAGAGACAGTGTTCAGTGTTTTTTATTGGCATGATGGCAATATTTAGTCTTTATTATACAAGGCAGCAGGGGGCACTAAAACTGGCCCAGGACACCACCCAAATAGTTTACTGGTCACTGTGAGTTTTTTATCTGCATGCACAAGTGTAAGTATACTCAGGTTTGTAGAGAAACAGTAATGGGATTTATTTAACAAGCAAGAGAAAACAGAGGTCACTGAGTGGTCTGAGAGGTCAGTGACTGAGAGATCACTGAGGTCACAGATAGCCATTTACCTCAACTGAAGCAGTGGCTAGTATTTTAAAGTTCCTTATACAAAGGATCCAACAATGGCATCTTTCTGCCACTATAGACATCGAGTTCTTATCCTAAACAAAAGGCCACACTCTCAAAATGGTGTCTCCCCACCACTGAGGGCCTGGAGCACATGGCAATCAGACTGTAGGCCAGGATCCAATTTACAAAGATAGCAGAAGACAACAGATAGCAGACTGGAGCTGCTGAGATGTGCTAGGATAGCACCAGACAATCAATCCTCAAAATAGCAGCTGTGGCAGCTGAACAACCTGACAAACAGCCCATACTCACAAAACTCTGTGAGGAGCCCAGCTCTGGGTCTTTGTCCTCCCCGCCCCAAGCTATAACAGCAGAAAACCTGGGAACTGCAAAGCCTCTGAACTTTTATTCTCTGAGGTTGGTTGCTGGAAGCCTCTCCAAGTCCTTCAGAGACCCACAATGGCCTTCTGAAAGATCGGTGAGGTGGGGACAGAAATAGCTGACCCTAGAATTGCTGAAGATCCACAAATCCCAAATGCTGAATACCAAGCACTCAATCCTGGGGGGCCTCTTCTGTGGTTACTTTTATTTCATATCACAGGCTCTAGCTCCACAGATACTTTGCATTTCCCTGGGGCTGTTTTTATCAGCACCCACTCTAGGTGGCACCACCTGTAACAGTCTTTGACTTTGGCCCCCTTACACCTAAAACTACTCTTTTAGGAATTGCTATGTCTATGTAACAACTGAGGAGCTGAAATTAAAAAGATTAAAACAACTTTCATAAAGTCAACATTTCTGTTTTTTATTATTGAAGAAATAATGTATTTTATTATACAAAATTGAAATAGCAAAGATAAATAAATGAGATAACCACTTAGTATTTTGATGAATTAATTCCTATATACTTTGACTGCAATTAATAAGGGGTAAACAGTTTAATAACTAAGATTTGGGAAATTAGATTTATTGACAATACTGACTTCTTATGGACAACACATACCTACATTAACAGCCTATTTATATGGAGGTGAAATTGGTAAGATACACTTAGCTTTGTTCCAAACTACAAACTGCTTTGCTCAACTAACTCCATATGATTTACCTATTGACTTTATTTTCACTTTGTTTTCTTATGTTAATTTTTTCCCTAAATTTATGATGATATTCAGAACTTAACAGTGTATACAAATAGCATAGCTGAAAGAATTACAATTAGATAATCATGAAATTGCTTTCCTCCATCATTTTATAGTAAAATATATAAGGGAGGTAAAAGTAAGTCTTATTCTCTTGCAGAATCATGCAGTGTGTAAACATAAAAAAATGATCAGTAGTAATCTAACACATTTCAACTCGGAGCATCTATCAAAATAAAAAGTGAGATTGGAATTCATGCAAAAAAGGTTTTATAACTGCAATTTTCCAGATTTCTTCTAGTGTGGGATTGTATTAGGTTTTGATGAAATTTGGTTCAAATGCACAGTGAATATCAATGGAATTTCTCTGAGAATTGTCCACATAACAATGACATCATTTGGAGAGCCAGGAATGTGCAACTGAAATGAATGTTTCAGATGATTAGATTTTATCATTTTTAAAAGTCAAATTAATTATTTATTTTAATCATTATTTTGAAGGAAACAACACAAATGTGCTATTTTTCTTGAATGGAACTTACTACAAACTACATATTTTATCATTTTGTGATGAGTAGGTCTCAGGTTACCTTTATGAATAATTTTTGTTTTATATGGTAATACAATGTTTCCCTCAGGGGCTGGAGAGTTATGTAGGTCTGTTTGATTAATTACCTTAGATTTTTTAATAAGTTCTGGTGATTCTCTTGTCTGTATTGTTTCTTCTTTATTCTAGGCTGTTTCAATTTGACAATTCCCTATCCTGGATACTTGTAATCTATTTTTTTTTTAGTTCTGTAATTCCTGTTTCAGTATGAATCAGATAAATATTCAAAATCAGTAAATTAAATTGTATAATAAATTATAATTCCATAGCCTTTTGCCCAAGAGCCTGAGCACCCTATTTTTCTGAAAATAAAATAAGTGTAAAATATAATAAATGGGAATTTTTGAATGTCAGTATCATATTTCCCTGAGTTTAAGAAGTCTCTGTTATAGGCAATATTAAGAGAGAAAAAAATATTGCTTAATTTAAAGAAGTTGTATCATGTGAAAATGTAATTCTTGGAGGAGGTTATGGATGATATATAAGTTAGATAATATACCTGGTGATAGGGATATATCAAAGCATATAATAGCCCTTTTCTCATGGAGCTTATGTTCCAGTGGGGGGAGGGCATCATCTGTTATGCTAGGTGATTAGTACTCTGAAGGAGAATCAAAGTTAGTCAAGAAGGAGAATGATGGTTGGAAGTGCCTGTGTTCTCTGCATGTGAGTATAGAAGTCAGAGAGTCAAGGAAGTTACGTCAGTGGAGGGAATAGTTGAGAAGAGATCTAGAAGGGGAAATAGGGAGCTATGAAGTGGGGAGAAAACTGCAGCCATTGGAGTGGGTGAATTCAAAGACTGTGATGGCAACATGTTTGGGCATTGGAGAAATAGCAAGTAGGCCATCATAGCTGCTGTGAAAGAAAGGAGGGAGAGAGTGGTAAGAGATTACATTTAAGAGTTGATGAGTTCCAAATTCGGTCAGGCCTTATAGACATGGTAATAAGAACTTGGGATTTCACTCTCTGAGAAATAGCAAGTTCTGCAAAGATTTTGAGTGGAGAAGTGATATGAGTTGATTACATTTTAACAGAAGCATGAGACTTCTGAGTGAATAAAAACTGTTAGGAAAAAAGGAAATGGAAGTAAGAAGATCATTTAGGAGACAGTTGCAATATCCATATAGCAGATGATGGAACCTTAGTGAAGTAGTGATGGAGGTGGTAAGAAGTGGTTAGATTCTGGATGTCTTTTGAAGACCAATCTTTGAGAATTTGCTGATGGATAATGTAGTATGAGAAAAAGTGGGGGAGTCAAAGGTGATCCCAAGATTTTAGGCCCTAAGGAAAAGAGTTGACATTTATTGAGATTGGGGGAAAATGAGTGAGGAGGAACAGGGTGGATAAAAAAGAAATAAAAACTGGTTTTATGCACGCTAAATTTGACATGGCTTCACATCAAGTAGAGAAATTTTAGATACATATATCTGGATTTCAAGGGAGAGGCTCAGACCAGAGAAATAGATTTGAGAATCAAGAAAAGGAGATGTCAGTTCCTGCTTACATTGAGTATTATCAGTGCTAAGAGTTGACATTGGGTTTGTCAGCAGAGTTTTTGAGACAGCATATTGGAATGGATTCAAGAAAGAATAAGAGACAAAAAAGTGGAGATAATTCTTCCAAGGTGTTTTGTTGTAAAGGGGGCAAAAAGTTGGCATGGTTACTACTTCTTTACACAAATTTGAAACGTTTTCCAATTACATTTAATATCACCTAGTTGGAAGTCATAGAAACAAAGTATTTGAGTGGCAGGCACATCAATTCTCTGATGTTGTATTTCTAAAGATTTGGTCAGGAAATGAAATAAGCTCCAATGTGCTTTCTATTCAAAGGAAAAACACATTGTAATTTGTGTAACCTTTTGAAAATTTAGGATAGTATTGAAGATAAAAGGATGAGATTTTTAAATACAGGGCTCAAAAGTGTCAATCACCACCTACACCACAAAACTTCACATTTGTCTAAGTGGAGTATTTTTGTTGATGGATGCCTAGAGAGATGCTAATTGAGGCTACTAGTCTATGTATTTATATTTCAGATACTACCTGTCTAAAAGTGTAGTTGGGAATTCAACATGAGCTCAGAATGACTACAAATATAGGGAGGTTCCCAAATGAAATTCATGCTGGGAGGCCATGCACCTGATATATTTTTAGATTAGGTAGCTATAACTTTTTAGAAATAAGTATCTGAGGACTGAATAATGGTACTTAAGTAACTTGTATGCAGTTCCAGATTTCTAGTAGCTAATGACTCTTAACACTGACCTCAAGCAGGATGATGCCCTTGCTCTCTTGAGTTTCTTCAGACTCTAGTCTTCTCAGTGGATCGCTAAGTGTTTTCCACAAATGCCAGGGGTGTCATTGCTGCTACTGTTCCACTGGGTATACCATCCACTCTGCCCTCCAATACTAGGCTACTCTTCTTTTAATTTTCTTTTGGGTATGGATATTTTAAAATGCAATTTTGAGATTGCCATAATTGACACTTTCAACTTTAGACTGATGCTGAACTGATTCCTCATGCCAGATACCGTCGTTTGGAAGATTGTTTCTCCTAGGGATTTTGTAGTGCTCCCTGGTAATTTGCCTTGTCCTTCTTCTCACCTTTGTTTGCCAGAAATGCCATCTATGTCTGAACTCTAATCTTAGATTATACTGGAGTCCTTTCTTTTTGAGGTTCTTCACCCCTCATGTAAATCAGTGGATATAAGAAGGTCTCAGGGGCTGTGAGGCACGTCCATGTACTGCTGGAGTCCAGCTCTGGTGAACAGGGTTGAGGAGAAGTGCCAAGTGAACCAGGAAATAAAGAAATGACAGACGCAAAATAGTTTAAGAAAAGCGGTGCCCAGGGGACGCAAGGCCTCTCTCTCTGGACTCGAGTGTTGGGCATAGCTCATATTTATTGAAAAAAACTGCCCCCCCCTTTGGTTAGTTACAAGACAATGGTTTGTTCTTTTATTTCTTGGTATTCAGCATTATTCCGGCACACATTCACCATCAAGTTTCTGCATTATCAGGCTGTGCTTTCTCCCTTTTATTCTAGTTTACTCCCTTGGCAATGGTTACACTGGCACAAGAAAGAATATCCTGACCTGTGCATGGGCCAGTCTTCCAGCTCACGCTGATCAGTTTTTAGCCATGACCAGTCTTCCAGCCATGACCCAGATATTTTCCTTGTCTCAGCTCTCCACGCCTTAGGGTCTCCAACAATGTACCAGATGGATTAAGCCTCATCTGTAGGCCAACTTAAAATCCTAAGAGAACATATGAGTTTTGGAGAAGGTCTTTGCTCTTTCTCAAATGTTTGGAGAAGTAGAAAGAGAAATGAAGTTCAAGTTTTCTGAACTATGATGAAAATCTATTTTAGAGGCTTTAATTGATGGTGGGTGTGACTGAGTTTGGGAAAAAATATCACATCACAATGTGTGTGTGTGTGTATGTGTGTGTGTGAGTCAGTCTACCTGCTAGTGTAGAAAAAAAATTTTCTGTTGCCTTTCCCTTTATTTAGTGTAGGATATGCCTTAAAAATAAATCTACTGATTTGTTTTTCTCTTCAAACTTGGGAAGTCTAGATGGTGGGGAGTGTGTTGGAGTTTCATTTAGAATCTCTATTTCAAAGCCTTTGTGTATAGATGATGGTGAAATGACACATACTGTTGGCAGACTGTTTAGTGGCAGTTTTTTCTTCTCAGCATCAGGGATGAGTCTGAGTTGAGACATCCCTGCTACACTCCAGGTCTCCCTCTGTGAAATGGTTGGCGGTATCTGGGGAGGAAGTCAATGGCTGCAAACGATTTTCTCTGTGCAATGTTAAGTGTTCCTTGTAGCACTGCTGCCAGGGGAATGACGAAAACCTGGCAATTATTGTTCGTCTCAAGCAGTGCCTAGTGTGCTTTCCTACTGAAGGGAAGTCTGAAAAGAAAAGGAAGCTATAGCAGGCAGGTGCTGATCTCTTCCCCGCTTGGTCCATTCCCAATTACTAGGTCTTGTTTTGTGGAGGCAGTGTCCATGCAAGCGCTACAATCACATGCTTAGGAATCTGCTCGTAAACCAGCAGAAGCAGGAGGCAGGCAAAATACTAAAACATTATGCTATAAAATATTTTTAAAAAGCTGTGAATTTAGTTTTCTAGACCTATACTGCAGTAGCTATGCTGAAGGGCCAGAATCAAGATACCCCCAGAGTCCATTTAAGTACTTCACAGTGTTTACTTAATATTTTAAAGATAAAAAACACCTTGGAACACTGGGTACTGCACAAGAACAAAACACATTTATGGACCCTGAGGGCATTTCACCTTTAAGACAGTAAAGCCACCAGGAAACTGAAGTCTTTCATTTTTATAGTGCTAGATAAGTTATGGGATGAGTCAGTTTCACTGAGGTCTTTAACTCTTTCTGCTCTGCCTTCTTGTATGTGAAATGTAACTTCTAGAGAAGATACTTCCTTTTATTTTGGTACCCTTCAACACTTTTTCCTTAGAATGTTTTAAAAGAAGAAACAAAAAAATGTGTTTTGCCATGATACAGGACTTGAAATAGAAATAAAAGAACCATAAAAGATTTGCCCCTGATTCAATATCAGAAAACATAGGGTCTAGTGTTGGCTCTGGAGTTGAGTGGTTATGGACCTTAGGAAAACCTTGGCTGTGTAACAGTGGGCAACTTATTTCATCTTGCTGAGCAGTTGTTTTCTCACTTGTAACATAAGGAGAATTAATAATGCTTACTTCACAGATTGTTGTGAGAATGAAAAGTATAGATATGGCATCAGCATAAAGTCCTGTTCATTGCAAATGCTCATTGATATTAGATGTTACTATATCTGAAAAAAATTGATTTTAACTCTGCTAGTAAAATGGTAAGAATAATATACATTGCACAGGACTATTATACAGTTTAAACAAATAAGACAGGTGTAAGTGCTTTGTATACTAATTGACTTATAAATGTAAAGTATAATTATAATCATGTTTTTTGAGAGCTGACAGAGAAGATAGGTCATTAAGAAAAAAAAATAGAGAAGATATAAGGAAACTTGGGAGCAAACCTGTCGAATGATTTCCCCATTATTAGAAGTGGAGGAAAGATATTAAAACTGCTTCTCAAACCAAATCAAACCGAATCCCAAATCCAAAACAAGACAAAAACAACAGCAATATCCAGTATGCTGCTAGTTGCTCCTCTCTAGTGTAAAAATTTATTATGGTTTTCTTCTTGGGAGAAACTGCTGTCATTACTTCTGCTTCTCAGATAACTAGGAAAAGAATGTTATAAAGATAGAGTGAACCTATCTACTGAAGAACACCCCATAGATCTTTCTAGTCTTGCCCCCAAATCCCATCTCTGACCCAGCTTGGTTGCTCTTGATCCAGCAGGTTTCAGGATAAAGCCTTTTCACTTTCTTTTCTCAGGGATATTATCACCTATTCCAGCACCTAAATACTAGGGTTATAGAGATGTCCTCAGCCCCTGACACTTTTCTATGCCAGGAAGCAGGCCAGAAGGTTTTTTATTTTAAGAATTTTAAAATGAAAAATATGGATAATAATGAGAAACAGTTGGCATGGAAATGTCCCGAAGGTTATAACAGTATTAGCAATTCCACAGTAGTATTAACACCACCACTGCTACTATTTTGTTAAGTAGGAATGGAAGAGTTAAATTTGTGTCAGGTTCACTATTTGTAAGGAAGAGAAAGTGAGTATTCTCTCTTATATGTTACATACCTTGGTAGATGAGACCTTACATGTATGTATCATGTATGAGAATCTTTCTCCCAAGCCCTCCATCATGCCTGGGCAGATGTTACTTTGGCCTTTCTTGTATCATCCCTCCCTAAACCCCTGTTGCCCTGATAATACACATAATACATAGAGAAACCCAAAATAAATAGAGAAGAATTTGTATAAATAGAGAAATTCATGTGAGCTGGTATAGTATCAACTATCAGGGAGGTGGGCGGGGGGGATCTTTTCAGAATCAATGAGGGCATGAATGAAGAATTAATCAGTATAAATTAGTGTAGGCTCATAAACCAGGACTCAGATAAATCAAGCTGATGCATGTTAGATATTTAATATCATGTAAAATATGGTCCACAATGGTAGTTCATTAAGCATCATTCAGATTCCTAATTTACACAATATATTATAAAATATAAAGACTTGGAAGGCCCGGGTAAAAGGGTTTTGAACCTGTGAATTTTTATAGAGTGAAAGTTTCTGGGATAATTCATATGATTTTTACTATGACATTCTCTTTGAAATATAATATTTGCAAATAGATAGGTACTGTTTCTCCTTATATTTGTGGATGTTAGTGACTCTGACAAGTGAGTCTTTTTACTCAGTGCCCATTGGAGTATATTAATTGTTGTTCTAGAAATCCTCATAGATCTATAAAGCCTTCTGTCCTTCAAAGTGTCAAGAGGCTCTGGGACGCAGGGGAGGCCTTAACTGAACCAAGCATATGTACTAAAGACAGATAGTTGATACTGAAATTAAAAGATAAATATTAGGAACTATGTTCTTTATTAATCCTCAGCATTATGTTCCTTGCTCTTCCAGGGAAATCAAACACAACTTATAAGATCCAGCACTCCTTTATAAGCTAGAGGTGGAAGGATGCATCTACAGACTGAAAAATAGAGCCACAAGAATAGAATTGGAATTGGGAGTAAGGGCAGATATAGTGCCCCTTTATTTTCCTCTGTATTTTGTTAGCAACAAGTTGTCGAGGGGAGCTTTCAAGACACATTTGTTTGAGAAAGAACAAATTAGAGAAAAACATCTAGTGTTACATATAAATTAAAAAGCTGTTTCTATGAATTGCACAGGGAGGATCACAGATTATTCCTTTTTTTAAACCCAAATTTGAAGTTTGGCAATTGTGTCTCACAATTCTCCGATCATTTATTATAACTTTTCATTTTTAAGGTATTAGAAAAATGCTCTGAAGGATAGTGATAATGCAGATGCTTTCTAAGCCTCTGGGCAGAGTTTAGAGCGATTTAGGGGCAACCAGACAATGCTTCATTACTCAGGAAACTGACCCTTCTACCATCTGCTGTAAATGAGATCTGAAAACTTTCTCCATCCTATTATCTTGTCAATTCCTAGCATCAGTTTCTAACAAGAGAGTTGAAATGCAATATAGCTTTGGCTGCGGAAAAAAAAAAGTACTTAGGATTTAGTGGACTGTAACTTGGCAGCAAAATCCAAATGGGTAATATTTAGGTTGTAATATGATTTTCTTCATGCAGATTGCAATGTTTACATCTTGTAATGAAACTCATGTTTCTTTGTATCAGTGGGTCTCAAAGAGAAAATGTTGGAGAATAGGATGATGGACCTAAAAGGGGTATCTTTTGTATTCCTCTGTGTGAATGTTGACTCTTTACATAATAAAAGTTGAATATAAATATAAGAAAATTCACCTTATTTGTCACTTGCACCCATTTGTTGTAGTTTGCTGTTTCAAAGCTTATGCTATCCAACTTTTACTTTTCACAAAATTAATACACTCAAAGAAATATGTTTTTGTATTTTTGGAAGTATAGCTAAGTGGGTAGGATAGCTATATTTGGAAGGAAATAGATTGCACACACATTTCTCATAAACTGATCTGGTTAGGTATTTTGGCTGGCAAAGAACTCTGCCTGAATAAAACAGGCTGCTGTGGGACAAGGGTTTGAAAGTCCAGCTAGGACTAAAATTACTTCAGTATCCAGCTTCTATCTCCATCTTTCTCAGGTCATCTAATTAAGATGAGGTCATACTAGATTATGTAAATCCTAATCCAATGACTTTTCTGTTAGCAGAGAGAAATTTGGATGCAGAAGAACCTCAGAGAAGAGAATACCATATGAAGACAATGGAGAGAGCCTATATCTTATTTTGGACATTGAGCCTCCAGAACTGTGAGTGAATGGATTTGTTGTTTTAAATTACCTAATTTGTGATACTTTGTAGCTCTAGGAAGCAAATATAGGCAGTGAGAAAATTGAAACAGTGAGTATAGGATTCTTTAAAGTAGCTTGGTTACATGTGGTGGAAATATAGGGGGCTATAGGGAAAGAATCAAAACCGGAGACAGCATTTAGACAATGAGTCTTTTCCCAGGATTTCTTGGCTGCTGTAGTGCCAGTGTAGAGAAACAAATAGTAGGATTTACTCAAGATTGGGACTTTGTTAGACAGTTAACATGGAAAGACAAAGGGATGCCATGATTAATGGTTTTATGAGAGTGATATTGAAATTAGGAACTGTAGACTTCAAGCTTACTGAAGAGGAACTAAAGAGAAAAAGTGGCTGATAGGCTAGGAGAAAATGAGTGTCAAAGAACGAGGAATTTCCAGGATCCAATTATGGATTGAACTATATTCCCTTAAAATTCATACACTGAAGTTCTAACACCCAATATGATTGCATTTGGAGATAGGACCTTTACATAGTGAAATATGGTGGGAGAACAATGGGGACTAAACCTGAGGGGAGATCTCAATTATTGTACAAAAATGAACAATACTGTAAGAAAATAAATAAATTAAATAAAAAGAGAACTAAAATTAGGTTAAATTAACTCAGAAGGGCGAATCCCTAATCCAAAGGACCATTTTCCTTATAAGAAGTAGAAGAGACACAACAGCTTCTAATCCTACCCACGCTCTCCCAAAAAAAAAAAAAAAAATCACCATGACTTCTAAGTCACTAAAATTAAAAGATTTATCTCCATTCTTGCCTAATTTTCTCTCTTGAACACATGTGAAATAATTGGTCACTCTCTTCTGAAGATATTCTCCACATCACTTCTAAGTTATCCTATTTCTGTGATGTTTTCTTAACAATTTCCTTGGCTAATTGTTCCTTCCTTTTCCTTCCTTTTGGGGTTTCATTGCAAGTTGTAGTTTCTTATGGGTCAGTTTTGTAGACAAACCTACAGTGATCAAGCAGGTAACAAAAATGAAGAAAAAGAGTCAAGTGGAAATGTGTCAAACTAGATGGCTCCTAGCCCATTTAGGGGGTTTAGTTCCAGGCAGTTTGACATGATGAGTGGGAACCCAGTGTTAGAGGTTCTAACAATTCTTTTTTTGAATCTCAAAGCCCAACCAACCTCCTGCAGAACTGGTGATCTGGAAATGTGAATCATGAGTAGTAAGGATAAGAATGAAAATGTATGAGAGAAAGTAGATATGGAATATTTGGCTACGTATTCATTTTAATCTTTTCTCAGTCTTTTATCAACCCCTTCCCCCCAGTTTTTTGGGACTGTATGAAAAATACATAGATTTTGTAGAATAAATAAAAATAGCATAAAGGTCTTGAATTCTAACACATTTAGAGAAATTTTAAAAACCTTAGTTGACCCATCCCTCACATTACCTTTCAGTTTTAAAGACTATGCTTAGAATATATGCATGAAGTATTTTAGTTCAATGAAAATATCAGCACAAATGAAGTGTCCATTGTATTTCATAGGAAATAAGTTAAATTCCATGTTCTGTAAAGGACATGTGGTTCATATCTTTTTATTTTGTGTCCAACAAATCACTAAATTTGTGACCTCTGCATCTTTATCACCTGTACTCAGCTGTCACTGAAATTACTTCAAGATATTTTTTTTTAGTCAACTGCAGTTTCACCTCCAAGGTTGTATTATTGATTTCATAGCATTTTGTAGTTGGCACATCTTGACATGAACCATAGATGTTATTTTGAATTCTTAGTGCCTTTTATTAGATCTTTAAATCAATTACTACTAATATGATGAGAAATTTAGAGTTTTCAACCATGGATACAATTCTCAGAACTTAAACTTGACAGCATATGAGATTAGAAAATAGATGAATTGAACAGAAACGCAAGTTTTCTGACTTCTAAATCAGGTTTCTTTCCAGTGAACAATTCTGCTTAATAGATGGTAATTTACTTTGATCTCCACAAGTTAAGTGAATTGGAGATCATAACATGAGAACTTTAACTCATATTCACATATTCATGTGAGAAAGAAAGCTGAGATGTGACACAGGAGTGAGGTGCTTATGGCAGGGGAATATAGTGGAGAGGATCAGGCAGGTTTGATAGGATTTGGGGTATTTATATTTTAATGCACCTTTATATGTGGGCTCATGTCCATTTTATTTTTTTCTTGTTCTTTCTCCTGTGTTGTTCTTTCTCCATGTTTCCCCTTTCCTCTTTATTCTACAGTTTATAAAATTAAAGCATTTTATATTGTTGAATTTAGTGTATAAACTATCTCACTTGAATTATAATTAAACAGAAAATGTTTATTTCTTTCAAAAGATAAATATAATCTCTCAAAAAATGCATATAGTTCAATGATTTTTCTATACTCAGTCATATAGTTCTTACCAAATTCTAGAACATTTTCATTACCTTTTCTGAAATTGCTTAAGCCAAAGTACTTCTGAAAAATAAACACAACAAGAATGGAAGTATCATGCCCTCTCATTTCAAATGATGCTACAAAGTAATGGTAATAAAAAGTGATGGTAATAACAGCATGATGAAAGAACATCATAGAAGTAGAAGGATAACCTGAAATCATAACATACACAGACAAAAACATAAGTAGTATTTTCCTTGATATCAACCTTTGTAAATTACTTGTGGAATTGATTTCAAAATCAAGGGACACAATGGTAAAAATAAACAAGTGGAAGGAGAGCAAACCCAAAAGCTTCTATACAGTGAAAGAAACTATCACTAAAACAGACACCCTACTGAATGGGAGAAGATATTTGCATAACATATATCTGAGGTATGACTGATAGCCAAAATATATAAAGAACTCATGTACTCAACAAAAAGAAAAAACATAGTACAGTCAAAAAATGAGCAGAAGACCTAAAAAGACACTTCTCCAAAGAAGACATACAGATGGCCAATAGGCACATGAGAAGTTGTTCATCATCACTAGTTAAAGGAGACATTATATTGGGATATTGTACCCAGAGGTAGCTGAAGTCAAGGACTTCTAGGGGGTGCTGGCTAGAGAGGGTGGCTGGTGAGGATAGATAGCCCCAGGGAAAATACTGAAAAGTATCACATTTTGGGGATAGAGTGACTGATAAAAATAAAAGAAACCACAGAAGGAGCTGCAGAATATGCATTTGAGGATTACTCAGTCTTGAGGATTTAGTTTCCAAGGATTCAGCATTTGGCACTCAGCATTTGAAGATCCAGTGTTCTAGATTCAATGTTTTCGGATCTTTAGCGATTTGGGGGTTAGTAGTTTTAGCCCTTCTGTGCTGATCTTCCAGACTGCTGTTGTGGGCCTCTGTAGGTGGAGGCCTCCAGCAGCCAACCTCAGAGAGGAAAAGTTCAGAGATTTTGCAAGTAGCGGAACAACTGAAATTTTTCCTGGTTTTGCTGCTGTTACAGCCTGGCAGAGAAGGCCAAGATCTGGAGCCTGGCCCCTCGCTGAGCTGCGCGAGTATGGCCATTTGTCAGGTTGTTTAGCCACTGCAGCTGCTGTTTTGAGTATTCCTTTTTTAGTGCTGTGCTGGGCATCTTGACAGCTCTGCAGGCATCTCCTGTTGTGTTTTCTGTTGTCTTCGTGAAACAGAACTGGCATATAGTCTGGCTGCCACTGTGGTCCAAACAGGGAGATGCCATCCTGGGCATGTGGTCTGTTGTTTGGGAGAGGAACTCTGTGTCTTCAGTGGTGGGAAGATACCACCTTAACTCTTTTGTTTAGGTCTTGAAAACACTGAACACTGTTTTGGGTGAGGTATATGGCCATTTTAGGCCTCAGTAACTCTTTGTTATTCCCTGGTTTGTTAAATAAATTCCACTGTTGTTCTCTGAGTCTGAGTAGTCTTGTGATTGTGTACATGGGTGAAAAGCTCAGACAGTAATCAGAAAATTATTTGGGCAGTGTTCTTGGCCAGATTTAGTGCCCCTTGCTGCCCTATATCAATATCATTTTATAACTGAAATTGGTTATCATCAAAAAACAATAAACAAGTGCTGGCAATGATGTGGAGAAAAAGGAACTCTCATACACTTGTAGTGATGATGTAAATTGATATAGCTACTATGAACAATGGTATGGAGAGTCCCCCAAAGTAGAAATACATATACTGTATAATCCAGCTATTCTGCTTCTTTATCTATCACATAATATTTAAACCACTATCTTGATAGCTTGAGACTTTAACCCCTGTGCCAGCAGGGAGGCCCTCAAAACACTATTTTGAAAGGATATGTGCACCGCATGTTCATTACAGAGTTATTTACAAAAACCCAAATCTGAAAACAACCTAAATATCCATTGACAGATAAGTAAGTAAAGAAGTGGTAGATAAATACAATGGAACACTACTAAGCTATACAAAAAGATGAAATATTAAATACATTTGTGAGAGTATGATGAACCTTGAATGTACTATATTAAGTGAATTATGTCAGATGGAGAAAAATATTGCATGATTTCACTCATGTGGAATATATAGAAGAAAAGCCAATGAATAAATAAGCTAAAAAAATAAAAACAGTCTTTTATATACAAAGAACAGATTGGTGGTTTCCAGAGAGACAAGGGATAGAGGACTTGGTGAAATTTTATAAAGGAGGCCAATTTTATGGTGGTGGATGGAAACTAGATTTTTGATGGTCATTGTGGTATAGTGTCTGTAGATCTTGAAAAGTAATAAAGTACTCCTAAAACTTATACAGTGCCATAAACCAAGGTTATCTCAGTAGCAATTATTTAAAAAAATGCAAAGAACATTATGTTATATTCTATTTGGGCTTTACATGCTCTTCCTAGGCAATTTTATTCAACATAATGCCAAAGGATACCTACTAGCCAAGGTTTTACAATTTTCATTGTAACCTATATCCCCTCTACTTTCTTCTATACTTACAATTCCCTCATAAATCCTAGAATATTTTCTCAACAAGTGTCATTACATTTTGTCTCCTCTCAAAGTCCAATTCTTTTTCTAGTCCTGGTGATGGCATCTTCATCTCAGAGGGTGTTAATTCACTTAGTCGTTTATTTATTTATTTTTAAAAGATTTATTTATTTATGCATACAAGAACTGGGGTACAGGCCAGAGGTGCAGGGGGTGAGAGAATCCACCAGACAGAGTGAACAGTACAGGCAGATCAAACGAAATACACTGCTGAGGGGAGCAGTGGCCGAGGCAGGAGAGGCTGCCGCGCCATGTGGGTCACCTCCCCAGCCTGCGGCAGGGATCGAACTCGTGCTGTAATGGCTGCGGTTTGCTTCATAGTGCTTTGTTTAACCCACTGTGCCACCAGGGAGGGCTCCACTTAGCCTTTTAAATCAGAAAAATTGTTATTATGCTCTCCTTTACTATCTCTTTCCAGTTACTCACTAACTCAGTTACTTTACTTTGAAGTATCTATATATTTTGAGTACTTTAAAGTCTTAAGTATATTTTGAGTTGCCCATACCTCTTTTCTTTCACCGCCTTAGCGATGATTGCTATTTTTATTCAAGTGTTTGCTTAGGCTAATTAAGTAATCTTCTAATCTATCTCCCTCTCTCAAGATATCTCTTTCTTCTCATATAATTCTTCATCCAAGCTACAAAACTTATTTTTCTAAAACATATCTCTTATAGTGTGGCTTCCCTGCTAGAAATATCAAGTAGTTTCCCTTGACCTGGATAAAGTCCAAATCCCCCCAAAACTCCGTAGCATAGTATACAAGGTCATACAAAATCTATGCCAGATCTGATTTTTAAACTGTTATCCTCCACTCTTTTGTATAGTCATATCTTTGTCATTACTTTAGAAGGAGATGTAACATGTCAGCTTGTCATGCATTTTACCGAAATTTCCTGTAATTTTCAGGGTGTTCTATATTTTCCACACCTCTCTGTGTGGCATGTCGTTTCTTCTGGGAGTCTTGT
This sequence comes from Galemys pyrenaicus, assembly GCA_019455555.1. NCBI lineage: Eukaryota > Metazoa > Chordata > Mammalia > Eulipotyphla > Talpidae > Galemys > Galemys pyrenaicus. The sequence continues at coordinate 161,683 of JAGFMF010012218.1, forward strand.
TTTGTGTATAGAGATTTTCCTTATTCTATGCTTTCAGCCTCTGACTACTCAAATCTCTTACAATCCACTGGAATTACTTACTATTTTAAACATTTCTGTTTTATACCCTAGACTATAAATGTGTTCAGAGCCAGGGCTTGGACTATTTCTGTTGCTATAGATTCCAACAGTTTGGTGCCTGGAACATTGGCATATTAATAAATTATTTGTTGAATAAATGAACATAAAATACAGGGATCACTTAACAATTTACACTCTATTGATTACACTATGATAATACTTTGTACAGTTTTAAGTGAAATGTGACCAGGGGGTTTTATGCTTCAGAAGACTTTTACATGTACTCTTGTGATATTTGACATGTTAATCTTATGGAAATGGATTAATTACAAATGCTATTTCAAAGGGCTTAATTTCTTATCATAAGGTCATTACTGAAGGATAAAATTGATGAGATCGTGCTGAATAATAATGTGTAAGTCACATTTCTCTGGATGATAAAGCTGTGAATTACAATAAAAAGAGAAAGATTTGATGTTGTGGGTTAGGGATTTGCTAATTGGCATTGAGAGTTCTGGTAGCAAGCACATGGTTACTGCAGATTAAATTTTTCAGGCCTTTCATAGTTTAAGGTTGCTAATTTTTTTTTAAAACACAGAAATGTCAAGTATATTTTAAATACTTGATATGCTCTAAAATTAAGACAGAAGTCCACATAAACCATATTTCTCTTTGGGATTATTTAATAAAGTTGTGTGAGTGAAGTGTGCTTTACAAATGTGATAGTTGCTTTTGGTGGAACATATTGTAGAGGATATCTTTATATCTAGGGTTTTATTTTATGATCCATTCTTATTATCGTGAGATAAATCACAAGATAAATAATGCCAGGTGCTTGGTGTTATGTTAGAAACAACCAGTCTTGGGTGAAGAACTGAAGAACGGAAATATCATGATCTCTAGTATTATAAGTGCTATCTGAGCAGAAAATAAGAAAGAACTTGTTCCAAATTTAAATAATAACAGTGAAAGCAGAATGACTTTTCCTGCATGTAGAAATTATTCTAATGTAGCTGATTTTGGAAACTTAGTCTGTACCATCAAATTATATAAAATTATATTATCTGAACACATTTAGATTTTGCATATTTTGATTCAAATCAGACTTTCCCTTTCCTTTGTGATGAGAAGAGCAATAAGAAACTTAGTAATCAACATTATCTGCCCTGGGAATTTGTAGAGAAGATGCATAGTGACATGGAAAAATCTTAAAATAGAGCTCAGAAGATAGGGATGCAAGTCTTGGTTCTGCAGTTTTCTTTTTCTTTTTTTTTTTTTTAAAGATTTATTTATTTATGCATACAAGCACTGGGGTACAGGCCAGAGGTGTGGGGGGTGAGCGGATTCACCAGAGATAGAGTGGGGAGCAGAACAGGCAGATCAACAGAAGTACACTGCTGAGGGGAGCAGCGGGCACAGCAGGAGAGGTCTGCCACACCATGTGGGTCCCCTCCCTGGCCGGCGGCAGGGATCGAACTCGTGCTGCAGTGGCTGCGGTTTGCTTCACAGTGCGTTGCTTAACCCACTGGTTCTGCAGTTTTCTAACTCTGGGGAAGTCTCTTGCTCTGAGTTCAGTCACAGTCATGAATGACCATGTTGCTCTATTCTCAACCTCCCCTCCTAACAGCTCTATTGTCAGGATCAAACGGGATAATATTATTTATTTTCTCCTTTTCTATATCTTTTCACTATTTTGTTCAATGGAAACGGAAACAGAAGAAAGTTTATAGTGACAATGTCTTCAAGTCTTGTGGAGAAAAAGTACATTTGAATAATTAGGTAGATGGTGAATGGTAACAAGGGAAAAAAGCTGGGAGAAGATGAATGGGGTCCCCTTGAAAAATTCAATGCTACGAGATTAAAAATGACTCTTTTCTCAGGCTTTAAGAGCCATGTCATTTATATATAAAGTATCTTTTATGAAATAGTTGTTTTCTTTAGTTATAACCTTAAGAGCACTAAATTTTTTTAAGTGGTAGAATTTCTTATGGGACAGCCACAGAATTACAAATGGAAATCAATTCCATTATAATTTCATTGATTTAGGTACTGTGAGTGAATAGCTAGAGCAGAAGGTAAGAAGTGGAGAATAGATATTGACATTGCCTTAAAGAGTCAATAACATGAGATCTTTGTTATTCTTGACCTCAAAATTTTGCTTTTTAAAACATTATGTAATAGAACAGTAGTGACCAACTTAAGCATTTGTCTCTCTTGTCATTAGTGAGGGGGACAAGTTAGGTATCAATCAAATAAATACTACTAAATGAGTAAGAATAAAAACACCCTTAAAATTTTTTTTAACTTCTTTATACGTATTTGATATCAGGTGTAGTTTCTGTGGAATACCACCAATTCACCTGTGCACTATCACCTTAGTCCCTTGTGTTCTTCCTGCCCTCATTTTGATCCCTCTCCCTTCCCCTCCCCTGTAAAATGTCTCTGATTTGTCCTTATCTGTTTGTTTTTTGTTTTGTTGAATTGTGATTTTTAAAAATTATTCTTATTCTTTTCTTTGACCCCTTATCTGGTTCCCTTATATTCCTCTTATAAGTGAAACTATCCAATATTTTTCTTGTTCCTTCTGACATTTCACTGAGCATAATCCCTTCTAGCTCCATCCATGTTTCTGTGAATGACATTAGTTTATCTTTTTTGAGAGTTCCTTTTTAACCACATCCTTGCCATCATTTGTTGTTGCCAGTTTTTTAATATGTGCCATTCTTACTGGTGTAAGATGGGATCTCATTGTGGTTTTAACTTGCATTTCCCTGATTGTGAGGGATGCTGAATATTTTTTCAAGTGCCTGTTGGCCATTTGCATTTCCTCTTTGGAGAAATGTCTTTTAAGTTCGTCCTATGAGTTCTTTGTATATCTTTGTGATTAGTCCCTAATTGGTTGAAAACACTCTTTTAAAAAATATGTTTTAGTGCTACATCAACTTTCATTCTACAATTCTCTTAGCTGGTTTGGTCTCTTCACATCTCTTCATTAGAACCAGAGTGTTTTCTTCATGCAAAATCTAAGAGTAACATTACTCTTAGTTTTAGGAAGTTATGAAACTGGGTAAATCCAGATTAGACAGATACTAATATCTATTCATTATAAAAAAATGAAATGATTTATTTTTCACAAATGCTTCTGTTTATCAGTATCTAGTTGAATTTTGCTATTAAGGAAAGGAATTGTTAAGAAAGAGCTACTGGTCTCTGACTGCTTTTGTAAATATCAAGGATCATAGACACTTAGATTTAATTTTGGTCCTTGACACTTTAAATAGTTTCTAATTTTCTCCATGGTAGCATCCAAATTGATTTCTCTTTTGGATTCTTTTAGAATACTATTTTATTCCTATTCCAGAAAGAATTAAATAATGATATTATAAGCCTCACTGATTCACCAAAAGACATGGTAAAGGGAGGATGAGTGTAAGGGCCAAAGAGTGTAAGGGATCTTGTGATTCTTCCTCTGGTGGTCAGGTACGTGCCAGCATGCTCCTGGGGACACATTTGAGGAACAAGTCAGGTTTGCAATGCAAGACTCTGCTGCTTAGTAAGCAGCTCTTTCTATTTATTAACAGTAATACAGAAGCATGACTGATTATGTGACAATTGCAGGAGGACCAGAGTCCAAGGGAGACAAAAAGGAATCAACACTATGGGAGTAGGATCTAGGGGACACATAGGGTAATCAGATTTATGGGGAACAGGAAGGACATATCAGCCACATATATAGGGGGGATTTACCCTGAGGTATTTGATTTAATTTCTGAGCTACTTCCAGACTACCCTGGACCCTGACCACACAATCAGTCAATGGCTACCTAGGTGTCCCTGGCTGCCTCATGATGTGGGCTATTGTCTTAAGGCTGTCATGCAGGAGTGCCTTGTCCAATTCTTTCACACACACACAGGTGCACAGAGAAGACGTGTGCACACAGGTGCAGAGGCCCTACGTGGTAGAAAATAAGTATGAATTTTTGTAAGTAAAATCTAAATAGTAGTTCAATTTTTTTTCAAAGGAGAAAAGCTCATTTTTAGATTCAGAGAATACTCTTCCTATATAGCAACAGAAAAATCTTTAAAATAGAATTCAACAATAGTTTATTCCTCATCCACTCAAAACTTGATTCTGATTTAGAGAAGTATTTCAATAAATGTTCTGCCCTTTTCATTTAAAAAACATTTCCACTAAATTACTCATACTAACCTTTTAATAAAATATAGCAAAAATAGATTCTTTAATAATTCACTTTAAAAATATTTCAAAGTAACTTGCTTACACAAATAGGGTATTTATGCACTCTATGATTTATTCACTAAAAAAAATCCTCTTATAAGTGAAGACCCAAGAATTTAGACCCAAACAGTGGAATGGACTTAAATTCAAATTTTCCATACTGAAATAGTCAATTAGAAGCTGATTAATCACTTGCTCAAATTTGTAAATAGGGAGTAAGACTAGAGCGTTTGTAAGAGACATGGATTCCAACATATAACTTTTTTATAGTGAGAACACAGGAAGATGATAAATATAAGAACATATTTGATTTTCTTAGAACTGCATTTCTAGTCTAGCAACCTTTACTAGTCTCTGAAGCATGTGGTTAACTGCTCTTACTAGTCTCTGAAGCATGTGGTTAACTGCTCTTATTGTTTTAACCCTGAGCCTTATTGCTATGAAAATTATTGCTATATTTATTTTTGAAGAAATTCACTATATTGCTTTTAATAAAAATTTATCAGAAATACATTTCTCTGCTTAGCTTGCTTCTATCAATCTCTGATATATATAACACAGTTTTTATTTTCTTTGTCTTGGTTACTAAAAATTCTTTTTAAATTTGGGTTTAACTTACAGAGAATATTTAGCATTCTAAATGATTTCTGATCATCTTTTTAAATTTACTTTAAAACATTCTTGTTTACTTTCTCACAATATAGGATTTAGTCCCTCAGGTGTGGTCATCATAGTTTTCCTACCCCCAAATCGCTCACAGTCCTACCACTCTCCATGGTGCTCTCTTCTCTCCTATTCTCTACTCTCCTCCACTCCCCCCTTCCTGAGTGTCTCATATCTGAGGTCTGCTTCCAGGGTCAGTCTTACAGTTTGTCTTTGATCCTTTGTTTAATTTCTCTGTATTCTACATGTAACTGAAACCATCTGGTATTTATCTTTTTCCTTCTACCTTTTTTTATTTTTAGTCTACCTGCTTACCAGTGATGCTACTCCATCCCAATTTTCTTATGGTTTCTTTTAAGTTTTTTTTTGTCTTGTATTAAATGTATTGTGACATCTTAGAAACATAGAAGATAACAAAAATAGAAATAAAATCCTAATGCAAGCACTCCTTAAAATTATTACAGTCTCAGACTATTTTCTGAGGTAAATATTTACCTTCCCAGTCTCATACAGAAAAGAAAAGAAAAAAGAAACCTTCCCAAATTTCATAATTCAATGTATTCATGTAGTTGGACTGAACAATATATATTTACCTTCCTTAATTATCCAATGCCACTGAAGAGATTTTATACATAGAGGAAATAAATTTGGAGTCTAAAGTGTGGGCATGAAAACAGAGTAAGATTAGGACAAGTTGACTACAAACTTGAACTTCTAGTGGGTTGGATCTGGAAGGAATGGACAAAACCCAAAGGGAGAAGTAAGCTGCCCAAATTACTTTTCTATATTCAGGAAAAGGCTACAACTGAGGTGGTAGCTTTTACTTTTCAGGAGTCTGATAGAGTCCAAATTAGTAAGTACTAGAGCGAAATGGTACTATAGAGGACTTCATAAGGTGGTTGATTAAAGACCTGTAAGTAGAGCAGGTGGGCCAGATCCTTATTTAATGCACACTCCCCTATTCTGCTTCTTTCTCCCACAGAATAACTCTTGCTGGAGCATGAGACACTATCCTCACCTCCCTTACTAGCAAACACAGCATAGATCTACTTTCTTCTATAGTAAGGGAACTATATGTCTAGGGCAGCCTAGTTTCCTAGTTTGTGCAGTAGAATAGTTTCCCTTATATTAGCAGGATGAGTGGTATCCAGTTAGTGGGATGAATCCTGATCCTAAAGTGAACTTGTTCTAGTGGGCATTTGACCACAATCAGAATTTGCAGTCAGTTTGTCTATGGAGCGGAAAGACTTGTGGTAGGAAGTTGACCTGTGTAACTGTGTACTGAAAGGGAATTTCCTTTCAGTAACTGATAGTAAATAATTTAGTTATTATTATACATATTAACAGTTAATCAAGAATCTTTGTGGCATCTTCAGTAAGCCAGTGATACCAATAAGAGAGATCAACTGTAGCTATTAGGATAATTTAGGAAACAAGATAATTGAGAAAGTTATAATTCACTTCTCAGAGGGATTTGAATTGATGTGATGTTGTTAAATGTTGAGAAAAAGTAGTAAGTATGAAACAAAGCAGAGTTGAAAAAAATTTAAAATATGTTTGCTGGGAGGAAAAATCAAGGGAGCATGCCAAAATATGAGTTAAAAGCTAGAAAGAAATAAAATAAGAGATAGAGAATTGTGAGGCATGGAGTATCAATATGAGTGATTCATTATATGTAGCAGGGTTTTTAGAGAAAGAGAGCAGAAGAAATTAAATAAAAATAAGTCTTAAGGCTCTTAAAATGTAACAAAAACCTTCAGATTGAAAAGGTAGGATTTATTAAGACTTACTGAGCCATATCTTAGTGAAGTTCTAAGATACCAAAAAAAAAAAATAAGATCTTAGAGAACACATTATCTCCAAAGGCCTGGCAATCAGAGCAGCATCAGACTATTCATCAGACACGCTGCATGCTGGGTGACAGTCCTCATCCCATATGGTCACACGAGGAAATGATCAGATTTTGTGCCACACTATCCACTGTGATAATCTAGAGTTCTTTCCAGGAATAGATGGGGCTTACCTAGTTTACCTTTTGTGTAACTGCTATTTAAAAAATTATACAAGAATAAGTTTTGTCTAAAGAAAACAGTACAAAAGAGAAAATTAGGAAGCCTAAGAAACAGTCAATGGAAAGAAATCTTAAGGAGTCAGTTGTTCAGCAGACTTGGACAACAACTTTATTTTTATCGAAAGTGACAACAAGTGGAATTTAGTTGCTTCACTTTGAAGCAAGTCCCAGGCAATATTCAAAAGTTCTTTGTAGCTGCAGAGGCCATAATCTCATGGGAATGTTCACCTCACTTCTAGCTCTGGCTTATTCTTATTTATGTGTTATTTCCTGCTATTTTTCTGCCTATTGACAAAATGGTAAATTTATCTACCACTGTTACATCTCCTGTAGTAATGTACACATATAGTTACAGAGCAATTGTATTATCTTTCCCTCAAGACAATGGGATATTTACTTTTTTATTATAAAATACAAGATGTCTTTTGGGTAAACTGCTTGGCTCTGAGGGATCTGTCTATCTATTTCTAAAACCACAGACATAAAAGTCCTGTCTATTACTGTCATTATTATTTCTGTTCAAATTGGTTTTATGACCATTAAATCCAGGAGGTTTCGATTAGTGAGCATGACTAAACCAAACTGATGTGGTCATACTGTAAAAATGAGACAACGAAAGTTTTTACAGGTCTAGGTAAGCATTAGCACTGAACTTGAAAATTTAAGGAAGTAAGTTTATGAATCACATTCTTGAAAACTTTTTTATTCCTTAAAAGAATATTGATATTTCAAAATAGAAAATAGTTGAAAAAAAGAAAAGTTTGGTTTGTTCAAATACGTTTTTTATGGTTATGGTCAGACATATATAGTACCTTTTATAGACTTAGTGTATAAAAGAAATTAAGAATTGGCTTCAAAGTCTCATATTTCGGGCCTCCCTGGTGGCACAGTGGGTTAAGCAATGCACTATGAAGCAAACCGCAGCCACTGCAGCACGAGTTCGATCCCTGCTGCCAGCCAGGGAGGGGACCCACATGGCGAGGCAGACCTCTCCTGCTGTGCCCGCTGCTGCCCTCAGCAGTGTACTCCAGTTGATCTGCCAGTTCTGCTCCCCACTCTCTGTGGTGAAGCCTCTCACCCCCCACACCTCTGGCCTGTACCCCAGTTCTTGTATGCATAAGTAAATAAATCTTTAAAAAAAAAGTCTCATATTTCAGTTAAGATTTTGATCTTTATTTGAGTAGGAAAGATATAAATACTGTTCTATTGACTGTATACTCTTGAGAAATGATAGGAGAGAATTTTTGTTGGAGAACTATTTTTATTTTACATTAACAAAAGGTAAAGTGATATTCTCAGAATTTAATTTGATATTTGGTAGGATTGTAATTAAAAAAATTTTTGTAATAGCTTTACTGAGCAATGATTTATACATCATATGATTTGCTCCTTTTATAATTATAACAACTCAAGGTTATTAGTGAATTTAAAGGTAAGTGCAATCATTTTCTGGTATAATTTTGGAACATTTTCATCATTCCAAAGAAGAAATCTCCTGTCTATTTGTAGTATCTCTATTCCTGCCACCAGCCCAAGGTAACCATGAATCCACTTTCAATCTCTATAGATGTGCTTATCCTCCTAGATTTTTCATATAAATCAACTTGCCCCATAGATGGTCCTTACAGTCTGATTTCCAAATAGCACAATATTTTGGAGGTTCACCTATACTTTGTGTCATATATTTTATATTTAAATCCATGTAGCATTAGTACTTCATTTTTGTTTTCAGAGCAAAAGAGACTGGTTTCCTTTCTAATTTTTTATATGTATCAGTTAAAATTCAGACTAACTGAAGCGATAATTATGTAGATAATATATTTACATATTATCTCTTATGAACAAATAAAAATTACCTGAGTATTCAAAAAAGAGAATTTTTGGTTTTGGGTATATCTTTTTCATGTCCTCTCATTTCTCCAGTGAGTTTCTATTTAGGGAAAAAAGGTGGTTAATTCTTGATAAAAATGATAGTTCATTTTTTTTGAGGAATTTTCTTCTTATAATTTGAGTGCATTTATCAATTTCTCTGATTAATTTTAACTCTGCTCACATTTGTAATGGAAAATTTTCAGGGTTTTAAAAAATATTTTGTGTCCATCTTTCTGACTTCCTTATCATTTTGTTCCTCCTCATTTGCTGAGATCAGATGGGAAGAAAATAATACCAGAGTTACTATAGAGAAGCAGAACAGATAAAAGGTAATTGTGAGTCTTCTGCTTTAGCTTTTTCATCTTTTGAATACTGCCTTGTTGTAGTTAAGATGTCCAAATTGTTCCCAAGTACAAAAATGTGGTTGAAATCTTAGAGAAATGTTTTAAATAGGGGTTACTGGCTTCTGTAGTAAAAAAAAAAGTTTCTTTTTATTTTATGTTTCCATATCTTCATTTGTCCTAGGATACATCAATCCTTATATTAATTGTTCGTAATCTGTCTTATTTTTTCATTTGCTTGGGAAGTAATAGCTCTTAGTGATTATCTTTTGTTATGTCATGGGAAATGTTCATTAAAAGTATTAACTGACTTTTGATTTAGTCTTTTAATCAACTAGTCCCAAAATAACCATATTATTAGTTTTTCTTAAATTTTATCAATAGATCATTTAACATTTTTTACAAATACTTTCTAGCTTTTGTGGGGTTTGGTACCAGTTTTATAACTGCTGAATCTCTATTATATTAAAAGTTATTATATTGAAAGAACTTCAGATTTAGAGACAGTTTAAATGCCTGCTACCTAACTTTCTAGTTTTCTAGTTCAGAAAATTGTCTCTGGGTCCCAATTTCCTCATCTTCAAAGTAGTACTAATACCATCTCTTACAGAGTGAGAGGAATAACCAAAGGAATGCACCTGTGAAGAAGTAGTTTGGATATATAAGTGTTAAACATTATTTGATTTTGATTGAATAAATTATTTCTCCTGGGGAATTTTGGTTTATATTCCTTTTTCTGAATGCCTTATTTTATATTGCCTTTGAGTTTATGATGTGTTATATAAATTGGGAGCCATATATGTGTTTCACTGTTAGTATTGACTAAAAACATTGGTGATTCTGAAGAGCTATGTCCATTTTGAGTCATATAGATGGGATAGAATAGTTATTTTCACTTCCAATTGATCTACTGTGAAAGGAAATAAAAATAATTAGGAAGTCATAACCCATATTCACTTCTGGAACTTGTACCACTGAATACATTTAGTGACTCTTTTGGGCACCTAGAAGAATAGCCTATCCCTAGAGGAAGTGGTTTGTGGATTTAGGTTTTTGGCTTACCTTATCCTTTAGATATCTGTCTTCTCATTTTGCTTCATTATACCAGCCACTTCCCAGAATAAATTACTCAGTGTCTTTGTATTTTGATAGTCCTGCTTTCTCTCTTTCTTCACTAGTCTATTCAATGTAGTGTATCACTGTGTTAAATGAACAGTTAACAGTTGCTTTGACTGTGAAGGTTATTTTACAAATGCAACTTCTAGCAACTCCACGTCAGAATTTTCTTTCTACAATTTCTTTCTGCATTCACTGTCTTCATACAGACTTTTGGTGCTCAGAGCTTCTGCAGGTTCAGTTAAAGGTGTACTGTTATAAGGAACAGTAAAACAAACAAAAGCCCAGAGAAATCTCTTTAATGGCTTGTTCCTTCTTCCCATCCTTTATTTCATACCATTCCCAAAGGGAAGAAGAGAAAGGAGGAAAGATGGCAAAGGAGGCATTATGGATTTATTCAAGGCAACTTTTGGATCAGAAGTTGACATTTTCACAATTAAGCAGGAATTCAGAATTTCTCTTATTTGTTAAATATACAAAGAATGAATTTATGCAATATAAATCTATATAATACTTAACATATTTAAAATAAAAAATTCACTTACATCTTTTGATGTTGGGAGCAGAGTAAATTGTTTCTGGTATAGTACCAACACTTTATATATAAGAAAACCATTGTTCAGAGATGTAATGACCTATACTTTTTTTTCTAGTGTAGTTTTATATCTTACATTGTATTAGCTTCTTGTAAATAGTATATATGCTGTGGCCAAATTTTTTCATGGTTCCATCCCATGGTGCCATTTTTTCCTTTTCTCTCCCCACTGTGATAGGAGGAATATATTGGTGTGCCAGGATGTCTCAGTGGGCTTGGCAACTAATTATTTGGAAAGTAGGCAAGTTCTCAGTTTTTGGTTGTCATTTCTTTGGTTGTTCCCTCTTTTATAACTGACTCTCCTCTTTTAAAATAATTATTTTAGTTTAGGATAGAAAAATGTGTGAACTTTATGGGCATATCTTTCCATTTAAAAATGAAACACTGAATCAGCTCCAAAATGTGAAGTTTCAGAGATTGAAATTTATTAAATCAGAGAGACCATTGTGGGTATGAAGGATTTCCTGGGGTACACCAGTTTCCGAGCACAGGTGAGAGCTATTGTTTATAGAAAAGAATAGTTTATCGTTCAACAAGTTGGGATATCTGAGGTTTACAAGGATCTGAGTGATTCTGTTAAATGTTTGTGGTCACTAGTCTTACCTTAGGATTCATTTCTGATGGTTGGTTGTTGGGAGTTTGTATTGTGTTCCTTACAATAATACTAATGCGTCTGTGAAAATGTGGTTCCAGTTCCTCTATTGCCATATATCTTGTGCCATATTTCTTGTGTATGTCCTGTGTAATTTAATGTAGCCTTTATGTTACAGGGAATCATTGATAATTACTGAAATGGGAATGCCTTTCGAATTTGATTTTCAGTCATTTCTCTGTAGTGCTATAGTCCTCTACTACCAATTCTGTGTGTGGCAGTATTATAGTCAAACTATATTTGAAGTTTCCATAGTATTCTAGAAACTTTAATGGTGCATTGGTTAATTAAATTATTTTAGATAAGAAAGCTGACATCTTATATTAGAAAATGTGGTGCTTATTGTTTGCTTGCACTGCAAAGTTTACTACTTTATCATGAGTGGGTCTTAGGAACTATGAGGGTTGGTCATAGGGATACATAATGGAAATTAAATAGATGTACTTCTAATAAACTTCTGGTAAATTTTAGCTTCGGAACAAATGTGCAGGGAAGTGTCCTAGAACAATGATACAGAACTGGTGGTTGGCAGACTTGCCCACGTGATACCAAGAGGCAGCTGACTATAATAGATAGGGGAGGTGAACTAACAATGGTGGCCCCACAGAACTGTCAAAATCCACTTGAAACAGCCTGCTGTTGGTCAAGTACATCTCCATGGGACCCTAGAGAGTCCGAGGAGTCAGTGCAGCTGATACACTGTCATTTACTGTTCAAATGAACATAACTAAATCTTTGTTTCTCTCTTTCTCTTTCTCTTTGTTGAAAGCAATTTCTAATGCTTGCAAGTGTTGCTTGGAGTCATTAATGGAAAAAAAACCACTTCTTTTCTATTATAAAGGAGATTTACAGTTTCAAGAATTTAGACATGTTTTGGCTGTGTACTCTGAATTTTAATCTTAAGATATGAAATATATTCAATTGAATATATTCAAGGCCAATTATTACCTTGTTGTAATGCAACTTCGTTATAAACTCTGTAGAAGACTTAATTTTTTATTATAAACCTGTATTGGCTCTACTAGAACTGCAAAGTAAATTTGTAAGATTGGGATTATAGGATGAGATTATTTTGGTGTTGTTTATTGAATTAGAGGATGATATATGACAGATTTCGATTTAGTATTATTTTTTCCTTATGATGATAGTCAAGATACTTACTGCCTTTTCCCCTTTGTCCTCCCCAAATATGTTAAGTTCACAAAAATAATGACATATCAGGAGTGACAGGAAAGATGTTATATTTCTTCTTTTTTTAAAAAAGATTTATTTTATTTATTTATGCATACAAGAACTGGGGTGTAAGCCAGAGGTGTGGGGTGGTAGTGAGGGGATTCACCATAGACAGAGTGGGGAGCAGAACAGGCAGAATGACTGAAATATACTGCTGAGGGAACAGTGGGTGAAACAGAAGAAGTCTGCTGTGCCATATGGGCCATCCCCCTGGTCAGGGATTGAATTTATGCTGCAGTAGCTGTGTATAGCTTCATAGTGCTACACTTAACCTCTTGTGCCACCAGGGAGGCCCAACATATTTCTGAGAGCTTTAATGTGTTTACAGGTGGTAGATAAAGTAAAACTTCCTGGTGGTGGAACCCATCTATTTCTGTCACTTGTGCCTGAAACCTCAAAGACACTCAATAGCAGTTCACTTTGCTTAATAGAACTAGATTGAATGGGGATAGGACTGGTAGAGTTGAGGTAGGTCCAAGAGTTAGCGGAAATGAGGCATAAGCTCCTTTATTAATGGCGGTGAACAAATCATTTTTAAAAATACACTAAAGGGCCTCCCCGGTGGCGCAGTGGGTTAAGCAACACACTATGAGGCAAGCCGCAGCCACTGCAGCACCAGTTCGATCCCTGCTGCCGGCCAGGGAGGGGACCCACATGGTGCAGCAGACCTCTCCTGCTGTGCCCGCTGCTCCCCTCA